>OX336365.1:12986595-13203597 GCA_946902895.1 Fragum fragum
AGTATTTTGGTAGAGGGCCTATAGCTGATGATATGCACTAAATATCAAAGCTCTAGGCCTTATTTTTTGGGAGAAGATGATTTTGAAAGATTTCCTTCTTTTTTCCTTCATAAAATGAGGGATTGCACAGAAAAGGGCTAATTTTCAGAATATGGTAATTCTTTGCACTATTTTTATAGAAGGTCAATAGGTTATGATACATACCAAATATCAAAGCTCTAGGCTGTATTGTTTGGGAGAAGATGAGTTTCAAAGATTTCCATCTTTATTTATATCTAAAATCAGGGATTGCACAGACAATTTCTAATTTTCAAGACATGGTAATTCTTTGAAGTTTTTTGGTAGTTGGTCAATAGATCATGATTTATACTAAATATGAAAGCTTTGTAAAATCAGGGAACGCACAGAAAAGGGCTAATTCTAAGAGTACAGTAATTCTTTGAAGTATTTTGGTAGAGGGTCCATAGGTGATATGTACCAAATATCAAAGCTCTAGGCCTTATTTTTTTGAGAAGATTTTTTAATAATTGTTTATGAACGGCCAGATGGACAGATGGATGCCGGACAATTACCGATCACAATAGCTCACCTTGAGCACTTTGTGCTCAGGTGAGCTTAAAATGAGAAATTGATTGCACGATTTTACACGATGTTTTCAATCCAGAAAGTTGATAAAATCTTAAATTTCACAATTTTTAAATTGTCGTCTGCATCACCTTTCAAATATTAAATTTTACCTTCTAGTAATGACATGTAGATCCCTGAAAATAACTGGAAACAACTTGGTTTTGTATAGTAAAGTGATAGATGCAGGCAAAATTTGGAAGCTCTTGGTCTTATAGTTTACCATGAGAATAATTTGAAAAGTTTTTCTATTGTTTGCCATAACGCCTACATTTCTACATAGATTCCAGTTATTTGAAAAATTCTGAAGTGGTATGACCTAAGGATCATTTCTCTGAGGTTTGGTTGAAATCTGATGGTTAGTTATGGAGAAGATTCCCTTTGTAACTCTTGACAGACAGACCCTGACATTAATTGATCATAATAACTCACCCTACACACTGAGCTATCGGATGAGCTAACAAACTAGTTTAATCCTTTCCTGTACAATTCCTGGTTTTTACGTCCCTGTCATCTTATACTTGAGAAAACATTGTGGGAAAAGATGGAATTTCTTGTAACAAGTAATTTCTTCATTTTCCACATTATTTTCTACCCTATTGAATGGTTACTTTACAAATTAAATCCACTTTAATTATTTGTATGAAAAACCTTTGAATTTGGACTGGTCTAAATTTGTGTAAAACAGGAATGGGTTAGCATGCAAAAGCCATTTTTGCCTGTGAGTGCAAAAGTGAATCACAAGAGGGAAATAATTCTTTAGGATCAAATTCATGTTATCCCTCAAAGTCATGTCTGATACTCTCTTCAGAAACAAGAGGGCCATTGGCCCTAAAGTGCTCAGCTGAGTCACTGACTGCAGAAGTACAAAAGCCTGAGTGACTTAATTTTGGCCAAATGATCCACCATCAAATCTTGTCTGAGAAATCAAGAACAAATATTCTTACAAAGTTTAAAGGTATCTGTGCCAGAAATGTAGGATGTAAATTATAAAGAAGATTTCTTTGGATTAGACCTAGTGACCTAGTTTTTTAACTCATGTGAATCATTAACAACTTTGACAGAGATTTTAAAGGAAACAAACACTCTGAACAGGTCATCTAAGCCAAAAAAGCTGCCTCTAGAGTGCATACAAGATTTTCTGAAGTTTAACCAAGTTTCTGACCCAAATTCATATTTTGCCAAGATGTTTTTGGGACAAAAAATCTGATCAAATATCAAGTTATTTAAGCCTAAAATGTGCCCTGTAGAGTGCAAACAAGCTAATTTTTAAGATTTGACCTAAGTTTGCGACCCCATGTGACCAAATGTTGTACTCATCTGATGTTTCATGGATACAAATACATGTATACTGACCAAGCTTTGAGACATTTGAGCTAAAATTGTGGCCTCCAGAGGGCACATAAGGTTATTTCTAACCTAATGACCTAGTTTTTGCCCCACATGATCCAATATCGGACATGACCTAGAAATTATGCAGACAAACATCCTGACAAAAAAATCAAGTTATTTGAGCCTAAAATGTGTCCCCTAGGGTGCACACAAGATTATTATTAAGATTTGTCCTAGTGACCTAGTTTTTGACCGCAAATGATCCAATATCACACTTGACAAAGATATAATGCAAACTAACTCTCTGAGTAAATACATTTGAGGCAGAAACGTGACCTATAGAGTGCACACGGGGTTTATCTTACATTTGACCTTGAGACCTAGTTTTTGAAACCCATGTGACTGAATATTGAACTTGTCTAAGGTCTCATTGAGACAAACATTCTGACCAAGTTTCAAATTATTTCAGCCAAAATGCTGCCTTTAGAGCACACAGAAGGTTATTTCTAAGATTGGACCTAACTACCAAGTTTTCGACCCTACATGAACCTGACTGAGATATTATGCAGATGTTGTGCAGACAAGACATTTGAGGTAGAAATGAGACCTCCAGAGCGCACACAAGGGTGACTTAGTTTTTTTACCCCCATGTGACCCAATATTAAATCTTGTCCTAGGATTCATGAAGACAAATATTCTGACCAAGTTTCAAGACATTTGAGCTACGGCCTCTAGAGTACACACAAGATGTTGATGGATGATGAAGGACAGACGACAGACACAGCTAGATCACCATAGCTCACCTTGAGCACTGTTTGCTCAGGTGAGTTAAAAAGGTCTTTTAGGTTTCAAGTCAATATCTCATCTCTTATAAAACAAGGTATCAAAGGTTTGTATCAAGAGGAGATATAGCGATTAAAAAGTTAAACCTTTTCTTATCAGAATTAAAACCTAAGAATACAAAACTTACTGTGATATATCTGCCTTTATTCCCAACACTGATTCCTGAGTTTCTGAAGCCAGAAGCAACACCACATTGTAACTGTTGAAAAAAAACCTTTAACTGATTAACATTTGACAGAAAGCTGGCTACACTAACTCCCTCCAATGGCAAGTTTAACTTGAATATCACATGACCTTATTTTACAAAATTTATGGCCAGTAACATGTAAAAACAAGAGTTGTCTGCTTTAAGTTTAAGGGTACATGGTCACAGAGTCAAGGTTATTGCCTTTTCTCTGATGAACGCTTGAATTGATTGATTGATTGAAGGGGGTTTAATGCCGCTTTTAACAGAATTTCAGTCATATCGCGGCAACTGGAGCACCTAACGATGGATTGCTGGTATTTCTCACATCAGTACTACCACTACATCCTTTCCTAGCCTTCAGCTGCTATCCCACTTAGGTTCACCATTATCCACTCATTGGTGAGAGACAAATGTTGGAAAGAATATGTGCCGCAGCCAGGTATCTAACCCATGACACCCAAAGATTGAAGATTAGGAGTCTGATGCGACTGCGCTAAGACGGCGCGGAATGCTTGAGTGAAACATGAGCACCCTAGATGAAAAGCAAGGGGGTAGTTTGTCCTAAAGCTCTGACCTGAGTTGATGACTGCAGATGTAAAAATCTCAAGAGGATAATTTTGCAAAAAAAGGTGACCCAATACCAAAACTTGTCTGAAAAATCAAGACCAAACATTCTTACATGTTTTCAAGGTATTTATGCAGGAAAAGTAGCATGCACATTGCAAAGGAGATTTCTTTAGATTAGACCCTAGTGGTCTGGTTTTTGACCCCATGTAACCCAATATCAAACTTGACCTAGTTAAATTGAAACAACATTCTCACAAAATATCAAATCATTTGAGCCTAAAATGAGGTTGCTAGAGTAAAATATTGGTCAGGGGTCGACACTAACAGTGTCCCAGGATCGCAAGGATCCCTGAAAATTGGAAGGGACCCCAGCAATCTCAGGCTAGGGTTCCGTCACGTTCCATCAATATTTCTCTAGTACAATAAATCTTAATGTATCAGCTAATGCTCCAGAGTTTTTGTTTACTTGTTTTGGTAGAAAACATAATGGATAATGAAGAAATTGCTTGTAACAAGCAATTTCTTCATTTTCCACAATGTTTCCTAAGCTTTTTTCAAGTTTGGCTTAGAAGGACAGGATCGCGTGTGAATGAGTTAATGTATATCAAGGAGGGATCCCTGATTATCTGGAGGAAACCCTGAAGTAATAGGTAGGGATTCCTGTGGGATCCCACTGAAGCAAAGTTAGTGTCGACCCCTATTGGTTTTCTAAGACTTGATCTTATGATCTTAATTTTTACCTGAAACTACCAAAAAAGAAGTTTATTCAAGGTAAGAAAATATTGTGAAAACTGTTCTCCTTTCCTCACTGTATTTTCTAAATATATTTCTGGAGCATTTTAAAATGTGGGATTATTTGGTAATGGGTTATATAATTGAAGATAACAAACCATAGTTTGAGCAGCCTGAAGATTTCTACACTGTACATGTAAAACAAAAGGCTCAAACTTGAACACTGCATTTTCTTTGATCTCTTTCGTACTCTGAATCTGAAATCAAACAACTTATTGCCAACTGATCCCCCAGTTTTAAGCCCATCAAGAAAAAAGCTTTGGAAAACATTATGTAAAATCAAGAAATAGCTTGTAACAAGTAGTTTCTTCATTATCAACAATGTTCTCTAGCCCAAAATAAAAGGACTTCAAAAATTACATCAACTCCAAATCTTCATCTGCAACTTCTTTCAATTAAGACCAGTCTAAATTTTTGTTGTGTGGGCAGGGCTAACATTTAATTGATTATAAAGAGTTAGACTGATCTATATTGAAAATGCCAGTCAGTATATCATTATTCACCGGCCCATTACAACACAAATGACAAGTAGGTCAAAAATCAAAGTTTTACTTTTTTTCTTGTTTTACACACCTGACCATATACCATGCAAATAATGGTGTTTGTTAACTCATGACGCTTTTTGAAGACCCTCCAGAAAAACAATTTGATTTGAGATTGAGAAGTCAAATGCAACTTTAAAGTGGCTATTTAAGAGATTATGGTTGACAAATGTTGACTCTCAATTTCCAATTTTCTAATTTAACCCTTTCCTGTTCAAATTCGGGATTTTAAGTTCCAATGATTTTATACTCAAGAAAACATTGTGGAAAAAGAAGAAATTGCTTGTAACAAGCAATTTCTCCTTTTTCCACAATATTTTCTACCACATAGGATGGTTTTATTTCAAAGGGCATCCAGTTTTCATTGTCATCTGCAACCTCTTTCAATTTGGACTAGTCTAACATTTCCAAAAACAGGAAAGGGTTAAATGCTTTCAGAAGGCAATTAACCTGAATTTGTAATGAAAATGACTTTTCATAACTTAAACAAGAGGCCCATGAGGGCCTGAGACGCTCTACTGGTTATCAAGTTTTCCGTTAAAGAAATCTGATACATGTATTTAATGAAGTTAATTGCTCGAAGAAGAATGCTTTATCCCCTTTATCATTTTAAGCAACAATCCTCAAGGCCCCTTTTCCCAAGTTTCATGACAGATCCACTCCATTTCCAAAAGAAAGTTACCTTATGACCCTACAATCATTCTGTGAATATTTCATCAGAATCTGACAATAATTGTGGACTTTATCACATAAACAGGATTGTTTTGAATGAAAATCAATAAGGCCCCTTTTCCTGTGTTTTCTGATGGATCAATTTCATTCCAAAAGGAACTTTCCTTACAACCCTACAATTGTCCTGTGAAATTTAAAAGACAATTTGATAATGATTGTGATGAAGACTGAGGATATTGTTGTATTTACGAGGATTTGGTAATAATTTTTCATACAGCCCCTTTTCCTATGATACCGGATAGATCAGGCCCAATTTGGAGAGAAACAATCCTTATAATGGTACAAACATTCTGTGAAAGTTTGAACAGAATCTGATGAAAACTGCAGACTTTATCTTGGTGTAAAATTTTTAAAATAAAATTTTCATAAGGCTCCTTTTCCTGTGATATATGAAGGATCAGGTCTCATGTCAGCACAATCGTGATTATTGTACAATGATTCTGTGAAGGTTTGAATAAATCCAATGAAAGCTCTGGACTTGGTTAAAAGGATTATAGATAAAATTCTCAAAAGGCCCCTTTTCCCATGATACTAGACAGATCACGTCTAATTTGAAAAGAAAGAATTCTCATGATGGAATAATCATTCTGTGAAAGTTTTAACAGAATCTGATGAAAACTGTTGACTTTATTGTGGTACAATGATTTTAAAATTAAATTAAATAATGCTCATTTTCCTGTGATACTTGACGGATCAGGTCTAATGCAAACATCAACAATCATTATTATTGTACAATTATTCTGTGAATGTTTGAAGAAAATCCGATGAAAGCTCTGGACCTGGTAACAAGGATTTATAAATTAAATTTTCATGAGGCCCCTTTCCTGTGTTTCTTGACAGTTCAAACCCTGTTATAAAAGGAACAATTCTCATGATGGAATAATCATTCTGTGAAAGTTTGAAGTCAATCAGATGAAAACTGTTGACTCTAGAGTGTTAAAAAGATCTTTGAATTAAATTTTCATAAGGCCCCTTTCCCATGTTTCTTGACAGATCATACCCATTTTCGAAAGGAACGATCCTTATGATGGTACAATCATTCTGAGAAAGTTTGAAGAGAATCCGATGAAAACTGTGGACTCTATCGCATAAACCAGGGTTTTTTAATGGAATTTTTAATTAAATTTTCATAAGGCCCCTTTTCCCGTGTTTCTTGACGGATCATACCCATTTTCGAAAGGAACGATCCTTTTGATGGTACAATCATTCTGTGAAAGTTTGAAGAGAATCCGATGAAAACCGTGGACTCTATTGCGTAAACGAGAATTTTTTAATTAAGTTTTGATTAGGCCCCTTTTCCTGTGTTTCTTGACGGATCTGACCCAATTTCGAAAGAACAATCCTTATGATGGTACAGTCATCCTGTGAAAGTTTGAAGTGAATCCGATGAAAACTGTGGACTCTATCGCGTTAACAAGGATAAGTTTAACGGACGGACGAAGGACGGACGCACGGACGGGAAAAGGCCATCGCTATTGCTCTAGTGGCTTTCGGCCAGTAGATCTAAAAAAGAAGCAAAAATGATTGGCTATTGTAACACAAAATTAAACTCAAAGTCTACATTGTTCAACCTGAATGGAAACAGAATTAATCCAGTAAGGATGCTATCTTTGGATTTCACAGAACATGGCCTTATTTGTGGTTTCCATGACAAATCAATTATGATATTAGCGTCCACTAGCAATACAGTAGATGTCAACTTCAGCTGATGGTTAAAACCTAACCAGATAAAATCCGATGTTCAACAGTAGGGAATTAGTAGTAAACTACATTAGATTATAAATCATACTGAATGTAGTAGATTTAACCCATTCCCTCACAATGAAATTTAGACTGGTCCAAATTGAAAGAAGTTGCAGAAGACAATTTAAAGTTAATGAAATTCTAGATCTTTTCATCTTTGTGGGTAGAAAAAATTGTGTAAAATGAAGAAATGGCTTGATTCAAGCAATTTCTTCATTTTACACAACGTTTTCCCAGTTGTATTTCTTGAGGGGTGTCCAAAAGTTTCACTGTGTGGGAATGGCTTAACATGAAGAAAGGATCATTTATCATGAATGGCATTAGTAACTATTGAATAGATAGTATTCCTTTATCAAACTTTCATGAACATCTGTTAAATAGCAGCTTTAACAAGATTCCAGTTACCTTATAGTACAAATGTATTTCATACTCTAAAGATGTATAGATGTGGATAACATTGCAGGAAAAGGAGAAATACCTTGAAGCGATTTTGCCTTTCCTCAATGTTTTCTACCCTATACAACGATTATTTTTCAATTTCTCACCTACTTTAAAATGTCGCCTGCAAGTTCTGTCAATTTTGATCATTCTAAATTATTTGGTTTAGTAAGAGATTGATAGAAATTATGTATCCCAGGAATTAGAATTTTTTTGTACTTAACTAAAGAAAAAAAGTGTTTCAATTTCAGCTAAAATACCACTGTAACACATTCACATTTTATAATATAATCTTGTATAGAACAGGTGTGGTAGTGTTTTAGCAAATATAAAGGAAATATTCCAAATCAAAGAATAAAATGACACTGTTGACCCATGCTGGAGCCAATCTCTTTTTCAAACATTAGTATTTTGGAGTTCTCAGATAGTCCGGTATTGAATGAAGTGACACATTTAAGAGACGAAGAGAATAGTTTTTGTTTTCATGGAGGTTTGAACAGAAAAAACTAATCACACTGTAAGAATACGCAAAGCGGATTCATACATTGTGTGATTAGGTTTTTCTGTTCATACCTCCATAAAAACAAAAGATATTCTATTCATCTCATAATTTAATAGCATCAAGCGAAAAAACCAAAAGCTTTACAAATTTTGTTACCTTTTGTATGGGACTATTTTGTGCAGAAGCATACAAAATCGCTGCGTGCTCAAAATTTTGTTCATGGAGTTGTGAACAATTTTTTTAGACCAATCAGAGAGCTCGTTTTTGATAGACGAAACTAAAATTTAAAGTATTTACCGGTACTTCATACAGATCCTAACTTACCACACTGGCAGGTAATACATATGAATGGGACGTCATGATCCATTTACATCCTTTCTTCTTCACTTGACCATCTTCTGCCTGAAGTTAAACAAGTTTTTTCAAGTTTTTTGTGCGTGATCTTTGGGAGGTTTTTTTTCGGGAAAGGGGGGGGGGGGGATGGAGGAATTTACATGGAAAAGAAGTTCATTTATACCTATGCCATTTGTGTAAACCCAATCCATAAATGTAGGAAATACCTGTAAGCTCTGGACAAACTCAACATTACCCCTTTCCTGATTTTAGTTATTTTAGACTGGTCCAAATTGAAAGAGGTTGCAGATGACAATGAAAATTGAATGCAACTTGAAATGAAACCATCCTATGTGGTAGAAAATATTGTGGAAAAAGAAGAAATTGCTTGTTACAAGCAATTTCTTCTTTTTTTCACAATGTTTTCTCAAGTATAAAATCACAGCAACGTAAAATCCTGGGTAAGTACAGGAGAGAGTTAAACTTTTGTGCTGTGACCTTGACCTTGGAGCTATCCGAAAATTTTATTCAAGAGGCTTATCTTCTCATGATGGTGAACAATCGAACAATTGCTGGCCCTGTCCACTTACTCCTTTTGCCCCACCCATTGACCTTGAAAGGAAGTTTGGCTTCAACATTTAATGGAGTTATTTTTCAAAATTTTTGGCCAGTAGCATGTAATAAACAAAAGGATCAAGATGGTCCTTAATTGCTTATCTGAGTCTCCTTTGGAACAAAAGCAAATTTCCCTATAACAGAGTAACCAAGCAAATAATTTGTCTAAAGATTTCACTTTTCATTTCTCTTTAAAATACAGAATAATGGCAAAGCCAAACTGAAACAGAGGGGAATTATTTCAACACCTTATGAACAGGGTCATCAGGAGATGCAAAACATTCAATCTATGGGCCTCTGTTCAAAACATCCTAAGCTTTTTGTATGAAAAATAAGATGGGTACCGAAGCCCACATTGGAACAAAAGGACATTATTTTAACAAGAGAAGAAGCTGTCACAAAACCAGGTTTTCAATGACTTTATCTAAATCTGTCAAGAATCATAATGCACTGATAATATATGTAAGATAACACGAAGACAAATATTTGGTGGAAATTTCATCAAATTCTGTCACGAATTGTAGAAGTAGTAACACATACAAAGGTTTTAACAATAAGTCTCCTATTTTTACGACAGAGCATTGGACCACAAAACACTGATAATATGCTGTAGGTTGCTTGAAGACAATCATTTAGTGAAAATTTCATCAAAATCTGACAGGTTCCTCGGAGGATTTGAGCACACAAGATAAAGTTAATGTGCACCCATCCAGCTTGGCTGAAGCCAAAGTGAGATCCCTTAGGTATTACTAACAACTTTAGTAAAGGGTCATCAGACAATGCCATTCAATTTATGGAACCTCTAGGCCTTATGGCTTCTCTTAAGAGGAGTTTTAAAGATATCCTTCTTTGTTTCTATGTCAGATAGGGTGCACCTGGGCAGAGCAAAAATGAGACCCCAGGGTTATTATTTTAACAGCTTTAGAAGAGGGTACTCAATGTCACATGCAAAATTTGGAGAAGTTCTACCTTTGTTTCTATGGATAAAAGTACCTGTATATGCCCAGGCAGAGGCCAAGTGAGACCCCGATGGGCATTGTTTAAACAACTTCAGTAGAGGGTCACCAGAAAATATCACATGCAAGATTGGGAACCTCGAGACCATGTGGTTTCTCACAAGAAGAAATGTAGGAGATATGCACTGGACAAACTTGGATAGATTAATGCACTAACTCACATACACCAACTTGTAATAGAAACAACTATGTCTCCCACACTGCAAATGGGCTTTGGAAAAAAAAGTCACAAGTTTATAAGAATTTGACCAAAAAAAAAAAAGGCTTGTGAATTCAGGATATTATGCTACATTTCAAATGAAAGTTTGATGCAAGATGGACATTGATTCCTACAAATGTGTAATAGATATATTATTGAATACAAAACTTTTAAATTTCTTTCATTTGAAACCAGTATTTCTATTTCATCCAAAACCCTTTTAAGTGTACACCTCAATGACGCTTTTAAATGCCTCCAAGAAAAAAATGTTGGAAAACATTGTGTCAATCAATTTTGTCATTATCCACAATGTTTTCTATCCTATAGGTGAAAGAATTGAAAAAAACTCATAGGCTTTAAATTGTCATCAGCAACTCCTATCAATTGGACCAGTCTAAAATTTTGCCGTCTGGTAAAGGATTAAAAGAACAATTCAACCAAGCAATTTCTTCATTATCCACAATGTTTTCCAAAGTATTTTTTTAAGTGGAGCTTAAAAGGGCAGAATTGTGTGGGAATCAGTTAATATATATCATGGAGGGATCCCTGATTATCTGGAGGAAACCCTTATGTAATGAATAGGGATTCCTGTGGGATCAAATTGAAGCAAGCTTAGAGTCTACCCCTGATCTGGAGCTCTGTATCCTACCTACATTATCAACAATCAATATCCGTCCAGAACACGAACTAGTGGTAAAGTAATCTGGCTGATTGTTAATATAGAATATGAGTGGCTGTATGGGCTCATCTATCGATCCTTTACGACTCAAATCAACCCCATCCAGTCCACTGGCTTTCTGCTTATCAAATATGGTGTTCATGGTTAAAAGATTTCATGGACCTGGAAAGAACAATAACATTGTATAATTTGTCAATCTCTTAACCCATTCCCACACATTCTATCCTTTTACATATCTGAAGAAAAAAGCTTTGGAAAATATTGTGGAAATGAAGAAATTGCTCATATCAAGTAATTTTTTCATTGCCCACAATGTTTTCTATCCAAAAAGATGATTTTTTCAAACAAGAGCACTGCCTATGGGTGCCTACGCTCAGCGGTTGGGTTCTGGATAGTGCATAAAATGCATCTAGAGTCAACCCCCTTGATAGTATAGGTTGCTCTTTTGATAGTGAACAAGTGTTCCAATTTTCAAGTGAATGCCTTTTGCTTCAGTAGAACCAGAGATAACACAAAGACGACGACAACTACACCAGGGCTATAGCAATACCTCAGGTTTTCCCTGAAAACAGCAGAGCTAAAAATGAAATTCCATCAACTACAATACTTTTTGAATCCAACTACAGTAGTTTGATCAGTCATGATGGCATTAATTTCCAAAGGGTTATTTCTTAAATATTAGTCCATTACCAGATGGCAAAATTTTAGACTGGTCCAAATTGATAGGAGACAACTATTAAAAGTTCATGAAATTTTAAAAGTCTTTATCTTTTTGGGTAGAAAGCATGTTGGATAATGAAGAAATTGCTTGTAATTTTGGAGTTTAACCTAGCTTTAAATTTATATTGAAATAAGCATAATGCTTTTATTCTTTTTTCTTCTCAGATAGGAATTGTTTCTGTGATCTTTTTAACATTTTTTTCTGATGGCATGACTATTACCTTGATTTTGTTTAGCCAATTATCACACAATCCCCCTCCCCTTTTGAGCCCCCAAGAAAAAATAATTGTCAAACATTTTTGACCATGAAGAAATTGTTTGCAACAAGCAATTTCTTTGATGTCCACAAAGTTTTCTACCCAAAAAGATGACATTTTTTCTAATTTTACCAACTTGTAAAAATCCTCTGCAACATATTTCAATATTGATAAGTCTAAAATTTTGTATTCGGCCTAAATACTATTAGCTTGCCTGTACTCATTATTTTCAGATTGACTTTGCAATTATACCTCATATTAGGCAAATCTGCAGAGATCTGCCGAGGTTTTGGAAGCAAGGGGACAATGTCCCCATTGTCTTAAAAGTGGTGACAAGGGTTTTCGTTTGACCCAAGACCTCGGGTTTTGACACAAAGAAATTCAAAAAGAAGCAGTTTTGATGTTTGAAAATTTGTCACTGTGCGTCATATTGACTCGAAAATTTGCAGCCATACGTCAAGGGTCATCGTAAGTGTGCCAAATTGTTGGAAATGGTTATAATTGATTATGAAAAAATACACCCTCATCATGTAATACACCTAGCTTGATAGGTAATTAACACTATGAAGTGACGGGCATGCATCGGCAATCAAAATTCACAGCTACTTGACACCTGTGGAATTAATGTTGAAACCCTTTTTTAGAGTTTTAATCCTACTGAAATTTACCTATTTGCTAAAACTTTTATCAAAAACTCACAAAATATAATAATAATATAATTATTATGAGGCACCATTGCTTAAAGTATTATAAACATTTAAAACAATATATTCTTTATCTATTATTATTTTTTTCTAAATTACAACCCTGGGGACTGGGGGATGTGGTATTTTGACTCTTGGGATTTCAATTTTGACTCTTGAAAATTTTGGCCCAAGGGTCAATGACTCTTGACTTTTGGGTACTAGTGAAAACCCTGGGGACAATTTACAAAATTGATGGATCAAAGTGACTATTTATCTACCAGGGCTTTTGAACAAAGGGGACATTGTCCCCATGGCAGTGTTCTGCCAAGAATGTTCAGAGGTGACAATTGTTCCCTTAGCCCTATTTTTTTGAGACCTTTTCAAAATGAAAGAAACAATTCCATTTCACTGTGATATGATAGCACAATTTCATAATTTTCCTCCCTGTTGCACTGTAACCAGACATAATCTTGGAGCCAGCTACACTGAAACTTTTGTGACTAAAATATTTGCAACATCTTAATAGGTTACAAGTTGACAAAACCTAAGACTGATCTATTCTGAAACAGGACTTGAATATTTTGCAGGTATTAAGTCTTAGACTCACCAAGTCTGCATTGGATGTTCAAAAGTATTAAGAGAAGGGTCTGAGGGATCCACTGATATGGCGATTGGAGTTTTAAATTCCAGGATAGGAAAAAGCCAGTGCAAAAAAGAATAAAACTATTGTTGATTTAAAGCTTTGCTATTCGTTTTAAATCATGATAAACAGAGTTTTGTAATTCTGTAATATTTTTGCAAAAGTGCAAACTTCTTTGAAAAACAAAATATGACCTAACATAACTTATCTAAATACAGAGTAGTTGGATATCAATGATTTCTTACTGAGAATATATTTTATTCCTGGTTTTGTTGTCTATTTCAATCCAATAAAAGTGTCATTTGATAGTTTTCAAGAATGCTTTACGCACTATTTGGGTCAAACAAATAGGCCTGGTGACCAATCTATTCCAAGAATCATCACTCCTTTCGTGTTCATCTAAATAAAATTCACTGGATCCTGGTTTTGGCACAATTTAGGATCATTTACTTGGCACCATATGACAAAAATAAATCGATCTAAGGGAATTCCAAATTATTACAAATGACATTTAAAGCTAAAATTTTATTTGAGCCTCGTATGGTGGAATTTTCTTGAACATAAGGAAATAATAAATGTTGGGAATTTCCTTTTCTGATTTTTGGGAAAATGGCATTTTTGTGTCCATTTTACAGACTTGTCCAAAGAAGAGAGGAAAAAAAAAAAAATGTGAATTTTGGCCGCGACAATTTTCACAACAACGCTAATTTCTATGTGACATCTACATATGAGTGGCAAACTTGTTTTAAGATCCAGGCAATTTTCAAACTGTCTTGCTTGTATGACATATATACTCTTCACCTCAATTATCGTGCATGTAATGAAGCCGGGGTTCAGTATCAATCAAAAAATGTTTTTAATCTGATGAAATATTTTTTATATAACTTGCAGACATTTGATTTATCTTTCAGTAAAATTTTGTCCAGTTCTATTCTAAACTTCTACATGGAATTTATCTTGAAAGTTGCCTTGTTGACCCTTCTGAAATTTTGAATTGCTACTGCAGTTATCGTGTTTCTTACAAAAGAGAGTGTTCATGGCAACCAAAAGAGAGCAAAATTGTTGTTTCAATTTTTGTCATACATCTTTGCTTTTAAACAATTAATCTCTAGATTTATTTGATATTGGTCAAATTTAAAGTTATGTAAACTCGTGCTTAATTTATCCCCTGCCGCCCAAGTTTGTGAAATTTTTCATTTGGGGTCAATTTTGAATCTCGTTGGATTTAAGTTAAGTGTACTATATGGTATAGGCGATTCTCTCAGCACTGGATTGGGGCGCAGAAAGTTTAACATTGTGTGAAAAAATAAGGTCACCAAAGTCCACCGAGGTTCCTTAGGGGGCCATGCACGATAACGTAGATATGCATGATAATTGAGTTTCTACAATACTTGTATAGGAGTGACCTCACTGGAAATTACTTCCTGAGGTTGTTGTATGGTAAAAGTAGATCTTAGGAGAAAATGTAGTTCTTGAAAGGCAGGGATGACTTGAGTCTAAAACAGTGGTATATGCAATATTTTGTTTGATTTTGTAGTAATTTTGCATCTTTTCTGCTGTTTAAAAGTGCATTTTACACTATCTTTGCAGGTCTATGTGTTATAGACGGTGTTCAAAAATTCGAGGTGTAAATTGGCGACATGTGATTTTCATGGTTGGAAAAAAGACGGTGCCTGTGGTTAGAATCCATTATTTCAAAAATTCATCATATATGATTTCTACAATTAATGAGAAGTTCTATGAACGACGAAACAGCACCAGAAAGGCTATAATTCAACGAACGTTCTGACAAGTGCTACATCCTGGACGAAAACAGTGATTTTATAAAGACTAAAGAAGGCCGAAATCCGGTGGGGTCTGACCTATATTTTGAGAATTAAAAAAAAAATCAACACGCACGAAAACAAATGATAAACAGCAATAGACAACTTAAAATTGAAATAAGATGCTGAATCAAAGCGTAATAAATCAAGTTTACTCTTTTGTGTATTAATAGCTTTTCGGGAATTAAAAGCCTGTTGTTTTTTTTATAGGAGTTTCGTTTTCTTGTTGTTGTTGTTCTCGTTATTTAGTCTAGAATCCCAGCCCAACTTTTGTTTGACTAGTGATCCTGTCCGAATCTGACGATGGCGGCGGCACATATCCTTTCCGACATCTGTCTCTAACCAATGGGTGGACAATCGTAAACCTAAGTGGGAAAGCAGCTGGAGGCTAAGAAAGGATGTAGTGGTAGTACCGGTGTGAGAAATACCAGAAATCCATAGTATAGGTGCTCCAGCCGCCGCGATTTGACTGAAATACTGTTTAGAGTATCGTTAAACCCCATTCAATCAATTAATCAATCAACACAATCTGGCGACACAAGCAATATCGGAGAGGAGCGCAGATGGGACAGGATCACCAGTCTAAACTTGTGTATGGAAAAGTATAGAAATTCCAACAAATTGGGCTCTTTCGGGCTTAAGAGTACGCACGCATACAATAATAAAACTTCTATTTAATATTAAAAGAAAACTAGAAAATTCTAATATTGTAAAATTACCATTATTAATCTATGACCAAAACACACATTATCATAAAATGATATTTAGTTACCAGTCAACTCGACCCATCGAATAATTCGACCCGTTCAACTCGGTCCAATGCATGTAATGAAGAAATGATGATTTTATCTTCAGATGCCGTTCAATGAATTACAAAACCCCATTTACATCATCTTATTTTAGAAAGTTTTTATTTAATTCCGCGGATTATTCAGGTTCTTTTCTTTTTGGTTTGAAAGTATAATAGTATTAAGTATAAAAATCCTGGCATGTGAAAAAATATTAAAATGACCCCTGATTCGACCATGTGAAATCAAGACGAAAAGAACAATTTAATCAGATAAATTGATACTGTCCTAATACGTTATGAGCAAACATTTGGCACTTGAGAGGCGGATTCTGTACCTTATGTACCTTACGTGGCTTGAATCCCTTCCAATTTCTCAAGATGAGCTCGTGAAATATGTGCCGCTTTCTTGACTTATAATTGCCGCCTACGGAAAAGTGATAGTTCTCTGTTTTCGTAGAAAATTAGGAAATTATACTAGGACTATTTGAAGACCGACAATTTCATATGGGTCGATATGGTTTATGTATTAAGTTGAGAAAACTTTATCACCGTCTTATTAACTTCTAGAGCAGTTCACCACATATAGGCCGATCTGAGAATCCTATGCCTCAAAATGTTTTGTTAATCGGATTAGCTGATGTTCGTTATGCCACAACTGCATTAAAATCAAGACTCAATCTGTAAAGAGTTGATAGCACAAATCAAATTCAATCCACTATGTAACAGCTAAGGGTATTTACTAGGGAAATTACTTCAACTGCTACTTCATTTTTTGTTAAAAACGTATATATAATTTTACACAGCATGGGTAAAATCAGGTCGAATACATATGTATAATTCTTTTCTAATCTCAAGCAGTTCTATTAAAACGGCCTAATAACAAAATTAAAGATTGTTAAGGAGTGGAGTTAACTTCTGACTTAAAGAAGCTTACTAGATCTATAGCATTAACGGTAGTTGATATCAAGCTATTTAAAAAAAAGATAAGCAAATTTTATTGAGAAAAATTAAGTAGGGATCCATTATAAGGTAAAAGTATAAATGTTCTTCAATAAAGAACTTTATAGTGACATTCAAAAAAGTGTCAGAGTCCCTATAAAAATAATAAGCAAATATATTAAGTTTATATATAAACGCATTACAGAAGACCTAAGAGGTGTATTCTTTGCGACGAAGCCTCATTAAGCCAATGCTGAGCTTGCTACATTCTTAAGATTCCTATTTCACGGCTCAAAAATTTTAAGCTACAGAACGTTTTAACTTAAAAATCTAAATAAGAATCTTAAGATTCTCGATGAAAAGAACTCACCTCTGGCATAAAAAATTACATGAACATTCAGTTTTACACAAACCCGTTTAAATATAGTATCTGAAATATCTTTATGCGATAATACTTTACTCCTTTATGTACAGCATATTCTTAGTGTCAATCCCGAGCCATAATTTCTAAGTTCGGAGCGCGGAAATAAACTTAAAAATATACTGTTAACAATCACATATGATATGCACCTCATGTCATTTATAAATTGTAATCATTGCGGCTGAGTTCGAGATGTTGCTAGTGATATCAAGGTTATGGTCATACATCAATGTCATTTTCAGAGCTTTGACTGATGGGTTCGTATTTCAAAGAAACGTTATCCTATTACTGACCACTATGATATTTACATTAAATAACTAACTCGGACTGAGATCTTTGATAGAGAATATCTCGAGTTTAATACTAAATAGTCCCTATCCTTGTAAACGGTAATGCTGAAACTGAAACTCGGTTCATTTTTCAAAGAAAACTATTTACAGTCTTGGCCACAACAAGGTTCTTCTGAGGTTTGTGGTGGTAGGGTGTGTGTGTGTGTGTGTGTTTCTAGTCGTTTGTCACTATCCGAACGAAGCTAGATTTTCCGTCTCTTTTTTTTTCATGCTGCATTTTTAGGTTGTGATCTTTTAAAGGCAACTTCTTTAAAGTGGCTCTAAATACTTTGTCTTCGTTATATGATAGAATTGGATCATGCCTGATTGTAAACTTCTCTCGACGCAGTCATAAAACGTTTTAGCATATTTTTTTTATAGCTTTAACTTCTGGTGGTAGGTATCAATTTTGTTATTCGTTTTTCTATGTTTTTAATGGTACTTCTTCCAACAACATTCAAAGCTAAATCTTACTAAGGCTTTGGGTAAATAGAGAAATATATCTTTTTTCAATATTAATGAAGTTTCTTCTTGTGAGATCGAGGGTTCTATCGATGAATCTCTAAATGTTCGTCTAAATGTTTGTAAGTATGGTATCAACCGAAATAACTCAACACGTGTTATCAGTAAGCTTTGTCAGCCTATTTGACGTCATATTAACCAAGGTTATTTGTATTTCCAGTGATTTTAACTACTATGGAAAAAGGCCAGCACGCTAATGTCACGGTATTGTGTGCGTTGTGAATGCATCTGTGCTTCCGTTCGTTAGTAAGGCACATTACTTGACGACAAAATCTTAGACATGTTCAGATTTTTTATAAGGCAATTCGATTTCGCTACAGTAAAAGATCAAAGGACTGAAAGTACCGAGAAGTTGAAATGCGCTGAAAGGGTCATAACTGTGGAATTCGGTTCATATTCATTTACTACTTTCCGAGTAAGCCTCCCTCTTTTAAACTTAAACCAGCATTCCCATTCGTGTACATATGTGCGTGAATAACGAACAAAAACATAAGTCCACATACAGATATCAAAAACTAGCATTAACCCATTCCCAGACAGTGACGCTTTTAAATGACCCTCATTATGAAAGCTTTGGAAAATATTGTGGAAAATGAAGAAATTGCTTGTTACAAGCAATTTCTTCATTATCGAAAAATGTTTTCTGTCCATTTAGACCAGGATTTTAAAGATTTCATCAACTTACAATTGTCGTCTGCTACTTCTTTGAATTTGGACTGGTCTAAAATTTTATCGTTTTGGAATGGGTTATAAGCTCGTGTTACGCACAGCAAAATTAGAATTTTCAAGCATAACATTCTCCTTTTGATCAACTGTAATACGTGAACTCCTTTTAGAATCTTGAAAACAGAGAATAACAGCTTCTACAGTAAGAAATCAATGACCTCGATGATTATTTGACCCTCAACTCGGCCAATTATGTAACGATCATACTAAACTCACGTAGATTTTCACTTCAAGTTTATGAGTATACGTGGAAATCTGCGGAAATGCGCGGAAACTTGTTTCAGGGTGAAAGAATATTTAAAGCGTTGTGAGTAAAATTCAAAAGAAAAAAAAAGACGTTTACGTTATTGTAACGTTATTGTTTGCACATGGTACTTTGGCCCTCTTCCTAAAAATTCCTATAGTATGATGAAGATAGTATCAAATTATCTTCGGCGCCCTGTAGTCGCGCGATTTCCTTGTTCGTTATTCGGCTTTAGAACCGTAAAAAATCTTAAGTAAAAAGGACCAAGCTGAAAGGTAGATGACACTTGTTAAAGGTTTTATGTGTTAACATTGATTTAAACTTGTAAATAACGACACAGTGAAGCGTAACTATTTAGTAAATAAGTAGAAACCGGTATATAGTATATAGTCGATATATTTACATTCTAATTTTCAAAATCTTCTACTTTCGTTTTGCATCTATTTATTTTTATTGAGCAAAAGCTGTAAATCCCACAATAAACGCGTTTGCTTGATGCCTACGATCCTCCTTAATCGCTCTAAAATGTTTTAAAGCACTAGGCGGCGTGATTATTGTAAAAATGCATTTGCGACCTGAGCGATATTTGTAAACATTGCCTATCTACGCTCATTTGGCTACCACACGTCACTTGAGATCACGTGATTACCAAACACGGGACGGCGAATCACAAAAAACAAATTACTGCCCTGATTATTACCTTAGTTTCCAATAATTCAAAGCTAACTAAAGCATGTTTAGAAGTATCTAAACGAATTTTTATATCATCCTTTACATGTGCCATATAATTGTCTTCGGCTACAACTAACTGATTGTCCGTGGCAGGTTGAGATGAGAAGTAACCGAGGTGCATTCATATCTAAGAGATCACGTGATATGTATTATCAAAATCCCGAAATGAAATTGTCTTGTGTTCATTTTGCGGTTTTGTTAAATCTAAGTTGGAATTGCTCCGCATTCCAACTTAAAAACTACGCCTTGTCCTTTCCGGATGCTCATGAAAAAAGAGGGCCATTGACCCTATATCGCTCACCTGAGTTTTTAAACAAAATTTCTTCCTGGAGCGCCAGTGTGAAGACATTAGGTATTGATATCCTACTAATGCGCTAGGTATCAGATAAACAAGAGGCCCGAGAAGGCCAGTTTCGCGCTACTGGCTTAAGCATTTGTCCTTGTCGCCAAGTTTCTGACCCAACATGACCGAACTCAATGCTCACCAGAGATATCACATACACAGACTTACTAAGTTTCAAGACATTTAAAGATTTTCAGGGATGTGACCCATTTATCTGGTTTTTGACCCAATTTCATAAACATCCAAAATACACTGTAGACAAACATTTTGGCCAAGTTTCAAAACATTTGAGCCAATAATGTAACCTCTTGAGTGCACTCAAAATGTTTCTAACATTTGAACAAGTGACCTAGTCTTTTGACCCAACGTGAACCTATTTTATATCAAATAGACCAAGTTTCAAGACTTTTGAATCATAAATACAGTCTTGGAGAGCACACATGGCTTTTCTAAGCTACAGTCTAGTTACATAGAGTATGACTTGATAGGACCCAGGCCCAAACTTGTCTAATATATCATGTTGACAAATATTCTAACAAAGATTAAAGAAATTTAAGAAAATATCCATAACCCCTACTTTGCACATCGGGTGTTTCTCAATTTTTACCCGATGACCTAGTTTTTTACCTAATGTGACCAAATTTCGAATTCGTCTTATATATTATGTCGACCAGAATTATGACCAAGTTTTTTCGACAAAGGAATTTTATTATTTGACCAAGTTTATAAGCAAACATAACCCGAACTTAAACTCCTCCAAGATATCATAGATTCAAACACTTTGACAAACTTTCAAGACATTTGAGAAAAAAATATATCCGCTAGAATGCATGACCAAATTTCAAACTGGTCTGAGATATGTATACAAACGTTCTGACCAAGTTTCAAGATATTTGAGACAGAGATATCGCATCTAAGATGCGCGCAAGGTTTCTCTTAAATTTGATCCAGTATTCTAGTTTTTGGCTTACGTGACCCAATATGTTAATCGTCTAAGATATCATGTAGACAAACATCCTGACCAAGTTTCAAATAATGGCATCAATCAGAGGTAATTCTATGTCTTGACTAGCGACCTAATTTTGGACCCGACGTGACCGAATTTCAAATTATGGCCTCTTATGTGCGTACAATATTTTTTTAAATTTAACTCAGTGATTTAGTCTTTGACGCTATATTACCCAATATTAAGCTCGTCCGATGTAACTTTCAGACAAACAATCATGATCACGTTTTAAAGAGATTTGAGCAAGAAATGGGGCCTCTGGGGTGTACACAATCTAAAAGTCGATGCCAGACGCCGAACACAGCTTGAACACAATAGCTCAACTTGAATACTTCCTAGTCAGATAAGATAAAACGGGGATTGTCACCACTTGGTAGGATAGATTTATCCGTAAATTCAGGCTGATAGAGCAATTCGGTTATTTTTTGGTGCGTTTAGTTTCTAGCAATATTTTTTACTTACAACGATTTCGTCACAATTTACGGTAATAATACTAGACGTTTATCGACCAGAATTATGACCAAGTTTTTTCGACAAAGGAATTTTATTATTTGACCAAGTTTATAAGCAAACATAACCCGAACTTAAACTCCTCCAAGATATCATAGATTCAAACACTTTGACAAACTTTCAAGACATTTGAGAAAAAAATATATCCGCTAGAATGCATGACCAAATTTCAAACTGGTCTGAGATATGTATACAAACGTTCTGACCAAGTTTCAAGATATTTGAGACAGAGATATCGCATCTAAGATGCGCGCAAGGTTTCTCTTAAATTTGATCCAGTATTCTAGTTTTTGACCTTACGTGACCCAATATGTTAATCGTCTAAGATATCATGTAGACAAACATCCTGACCAAGTTTCAAATAATGGCATCAATCAGAGGTAATTCTATGTCTTGACTAGCGACCTAATTTTGGACCCGACGTGACCGAATTTCAAATTATGGCCTCTTATGTGCGTACAATATTTTCTTAAATTTGACTCAGTGATTTAGTCTTTGACGCTATATTACCCAATATTAAGCTCGTCCGATGTAACTTTCAGACAAACAATCATGATCACGTTTTAAACAGATTTGAGCAAGAAATGGGGCCTCTGGGGTGTACACAATCTAAAAGACGATGCCAGACGCCGAACACAGCTTGAACACAATAGCTCAACTTCAATACTTCCTAGTCAGATAAGATAAAACGGGGATTGTCACCACTTGGTAAGATAGATTTATCCGTAAATTTAGGCCGATCGAGCAATTCGGGTATTCAGGTGCGTTTAGTTTCTAGCAATATTTTTGACTTAGAACGATTTCGTCACAATTTACGATAATAATACTGATCGTCATTTTTTCAAAAGCATCCGAGTGGTCATCTGGAAGTGACAGAGCAGAAGAATCGATTTAATTGCACTTTTACGAATAGGATATCGACTCCGTATGAGATCTTTCGATTCGAGCAACACCTGATCACGTTATGGTATAAAAAGCATGCAACAACCTTAGCAGAGATTGCTTATAACTTTTCATATCTCCTCTCAATATATGTTGTTTATCAATATTTGATTTTCGGTCACTTTGGTCAACGAATTTAGCACCATGTTCCGAAAGCCAGTGGGGTTGTAGTAAGGGTCTTGCGTCTATCGTGGATTGTAAAACTTTTCGAAACATCTGAAACAATACAGTTTTTTTTTAAAGATGAGTAAAGAACATGGCATCAGAAATTGTACAAATGCACGATATAAATCCGAATATTGAAAATATATAAAAGCGCATTCTCTTTTATTGGATTGGGCTTATTAGAAAAATACGTTATAGCAAAACTTTTAGAATCTTTTACTAAACCTAGCACCTGATGATTTTGCTGAAAAATATTGATCGGTGAAATATTTCTTCAATGTCTAATGTTAGTCATCTCTATCTTCCAAAATTCAAAGAATAACATTTAAATTTTGTATAAGTCACCATATCGGAAACAAATGTCATAATTACGCTAATGACGTAGAAGAGGGCGCATTTGTAGGTATGTTTTATTTACTTGCTATTTTGCTATTATTTTTGAGCATTCTGGGTAGTGTCATTCGTGACAACTCGGCCGATTCCCTCGAACTTCTTTCAAAATGTCAGCGCCCATGAAATGCACGCCTTATATTTTTGATGCCTGTTCTTGGAGCACAGGTAAGACATGAAAGCTTTCGCAATTTAAAATAATTATTTTTCTGAGTAATTTGGGGCAACAACTAAGTTTGATTTCTTTACAATTGTAGTTTTAATGCAATTATCCACTTGTTACTTTTTGGCGATATATTATGGAGTTATGCGTACGACGTAGTAATATTTATCCCAATCTGGATAAGTGATACGGTACCGAAGACAGGTCAATCTTCGGAGAATATGACATGCGCAGACAACGTCCGTAATGCGCTCCGAACGAAGCAAACGGAAAAAAACTACCGAAATGTAATAAAAACTACATTTCGAGAATTTCATGGGTCGGACGAAAATAAGGATTGGTCGGGCATTTAATTTTTTTTTTTTTCATTTTGCCGATAAAAACAGCAGAGTCGGGGGTCAGAAACAAGGTCGGTCGGGTTAGCGGAAACACAGCATTTTTTACGCCTTAACCCATTCCAACCCAAGAAAATATTAGACTTGTCAAAATTGAAAGAAGCTGCAGACGACAATTTCAAGTTGATGGAATTTTGAACTTTTTTGTCGTTTTGGTTAGAAAACATTGTGGATAATGAAGAAATTGCTTGATACAAGCAATTCCTTCATTTTCCTCAATGTTTTCAAAAGCTATTTTCTTGAGGGGCGTAAAAAGGAGGGATTGAGTTGGAATGAGTTAAAGGGAGGTTTCGATGTTTTGAAAGCTGGATAAGAAAAAAATGTCAAGTGCAAAAAATACGCTCAAACGAACATTTAAAAGTTAAATTTGAGTCAGTGAATGTCTTGATGGTAATCTAATAGGCTTAAAGTGGCTTTTTATGGTTATACACGAAAGGTTCAGAGGAATTACAGGTTATTTTTAGATATCACGGAATACGGTTGTCGACATCGCATTACCTCATTTGCATATGACCAAAATTTTAAGTCAACGGAAAGCAGCAAATTGACAAGCGAAACAATCAACGTCCCTAATCATGTCACATCAAATGGTTAGCGCAAAACTACGGTAAGTAGTTATATTCGTAATAACCCTTACGATAGTTTTGGACTAATGTGTACAAAATTAAAGACTGATTAGCGAACATAGTTTCTGATGACGTAACGATGACGTTGGTTTAATGAAATTCAAACTAAATGCGAGATTCCAGCGGTTGAAATACCATATATTCTTTGCAACTGTCTCGGAATACTAGATTAATAGCCTACCTAAGCTTTTAGGGAAATAACCTGTTTTTTTTCTGATTAGCGACCTCTGGTTTTAGCAAAACTACTTTTCAGAATATCGTATTCAAATAGTATATGAGGCGGGAATAAGAATAATTAAAACCTGTGACACCAACCAAACAAACCACCACCACCACCACCACCACCAACAACAACAACAACAACAACAACAACAAAAAAAAAAAAAAAAAAAACACACACACAATAAAAACGATACCTAACTTTAAGAAAATTTCTGCAAATAATAGCAGACTTGTCACACAGATTTCAAATGTTCGATAAACCATTTGTCCTTTTTAATGGTAATTTCTCTAAGCCTCTAGGCTCCAGTATTCCTAGATCAATCTTTTTTGTCGTGTCAAAATCCCGTGGTATATTTTTGCCGTTATATGATATGCTGTTCTAAATACACATTTTTAAGTTGGATTGCGTGACCTCTTTGATATGAATACACCCCGGGTTAGTTCCATCTCAACTTGCCAAGAACAATCAGTTAGTTGTAGCCGAAGACAATAATATGGCACATGTAAAGGATGATATAAAAGTTCGTTTAGAGACTTCTAAACATGCTTTAGTTTTGTTTTTTGTGATTCGCCGTTCCGTGTTTGGTAATCACATGATCTCAAGTAACATGTGGTAGTCATGTGACCATAGATAGGCAATGTTTACAAATTTGGCTCAGGTCGCAAATGCATTTTTACAATAATCACGCCGCCCAGTGCTTTAAAACATTCTAGAGCGATTAAGGGCGATCTTAGGCATCACGCAAACGCGATTATTGTGGAATTTACAGCTTTTACTCAATAAAAATCAAATAGATGCAAAACGAAAGTAGAAGATAATGTAAATATATCAACTTCCGGTTTCTACTTATTTACTAAATATTTACGCTTTTTTATGTCGTTATTTACAAGTTTAAATCAATAATTACACATCAAACCTTTAACAAGTGTCATTTAGCTTTCAGCTTGGTCCTTTTTACTTAAGATTTTTTACGGTTCTAAAGCCGAATAACGAATAAGGAAATCGCGCGACTACAGGGCGCCGAAGATAATTTGATACTATCTTCATCATAATATAGGAATTTTTAGGAAAAGGGCAAAACTACCATGTGCTAACAATAACGTTACAATAACGTAAACGTCTTTTTTTCTTTTGAATTTTACTCACACCGCTTTTTATATTCTTTTTTCCTAGGTCTAAACCGGTATTTCAAATCGATCACCCCGAGACAAGTTTCCGCGCATTTTTGTAAATTTCCACGTATACTCATAAACTTGAACTGAAAATCTACGTGAGTTTAGTATGATCGTTACAGAATTGGCCGAGTTGAGGGTCAAATAATCATCGAGGTCATTGATTTCTTACTGTAGAAGCTGTTATTCTCTGTTTTCAAGATTCTAAAAGGAGTTCACGTATTACAGTTGATCAAAGGAAATGTTATGCTTGAAAATTCTAATTTTGCTGTGCGTGACACGAGCTTATAACCCATTCCAACACCATACAATTTTAGACCAGTCCAAATTTAAAAAAGTAGCAGACGACAATTGTAAGTTGGTGAAATCTTTAAAATCCTGGTCTTTTTAGACAGAAAACATTGTCGATAATGAAGAGATTTCTTGTAACAAGCAATTTCTTCATTTTCCACAATGTTTTCCAAAGCTTTCATAATGAGTGTCATTTAAAAGCACCACTATCTGGGAATGGGTTAAGACAATGCTAGTTTTTGATTTCTGTTTGTGGATTTATGTTTTTGTGCGTTATTCACGCACATATGTACACACATATGTACACGAATGGGAATGCTGGTTTAAGTTTAAACTCGGAAAGTAATAAATGTATTTGAACCGAATTCCATAGTTATGACCCTTTCAGCGCATTCCAACTTCTCAGTACTTTCAGTCCTTTGATTATTATATAGGCATATATTCAGGGTGTCGGTAATTAGAAGTTGTCGGTAATTGGCGAATTCAACTTACCTTTCAAATGTTCCTCCAAGATTCGTTAAAGCTATTTCAAAGTTTTATTGAAGTAAGTAATGTGATTCATCTTTCAAGCAAGTTCGAAAAGTATCGATCCCGCGTAAAGAGCAG
This sequence comes from Fragum fragum, assembly GCA_946902895.1. NCBI lineage: Eukaryota > Metazoa > Mollusca > Bivalvia > Cardiida > Cardiidae > Fragum > Fragum fragum. The sequence continues at coordinate 13,013,401 of OX336365.1, forward strand.
TCTGATCAGAGTCGAAATTTTTTGCCTTTTGACATGCATGTCGTTACCCCCCCCCCCGCCCCCAAATAAAAACAACAACTGCAATTTAGAAGCTAAATTATATCGGGATATAGATAAATAACACGATAAAATGCGTTTTTCCGACGCTAGATAACGAAATAAGAAGAAAGAATAACGTAATAGAGACAAAGTAATTTAAGAGATGAAGAGAATATTTGTTTGTTTTTATGGGGATATGAAACAAAAAACAAACACACACACACACACACACAAAAAAAAAAAAAAAAAAAAAAACCACAAAAACTAACCACACTGTTTGAATATGCGAAGCTTCCATGAAAACATAAACAAAATAAAATCTCTTCATTTTTTATAATTTAATTACATCGAGCGAAAAGAAAGCAAATATTTTACAAATTTTGATATATATCTTTTATTGAACTTTTCTATGCACAAGTATAAAAAAAAAAAAAAAAAAAAAAAAATAGCTGCGCGCTCGAAATTTTGTTCATTGAGGTATGAATATTTTTTTCGGCCAACCAAAACGCTCGTTTATTTTATAGACGAAACTAACAGTTAAATTATATCGTTATAAGCTACACATGACATTAACCGTGTAACGTATTACAAATACAGTTTAAAATAAGATAAAATTATATAGAGATCGAAAAAATTCGTTATAAAACTACATAATACTATAAAAGACTGCATTACCGTAGCAAAATAAAAACACAAAGCTTTAAAAAGATACCATAATAGAATGGACTAACGACAGAAAATCTTAATTGTCACTTGAGTTATAATCCTTTATAACAGTATACGCCAGTCATGGCGTCCATATGGTTGCTCGTTTACAATTTTGACACATGACAAAATTTATTCTTGTCGTTAATCCGAATGTTTGTTATTTGCAGATGCTTTCAATACCAATAGTCTTATAGTGACTTTTGATTTTCTTTGATATCGGAAATACTTCTATAAACTCTCTCGAATTCTAATCACAATAGTGGAGTTCTTTCAGATGATTCGAGTCTTTGTACACTATCAATCTTTCGTCCTGCTATCGGTAAAGCCTGTAATAGTTTTGGCCAGAAATATTTGTCAGTGTATTTGATGTAAACATTTGTCCTCAAATAGAATTTCAGTTCTTTTCCAATAAGGGTTTCATCTAATTCCTCCATAATAATGACTATAAAGTTAATGTCATTATCTTTCAGCAGTTTCAGATGAGCCTGTTTGAATTCCATCATACACCATTCACTGCGAAGAAAGTTGTTGGTCAGTACTAGTAATGTTGTTCTGCTAGATTTTATAGCACGGATCACATTGTAAACAATAGTTTTGCCAGGCTCAAAGTCTCTTTCGTCAAAGAATATTTTGTACGGGGGGTTTTGGTCTTCTAATTTCGGCATGAGTGTTCCTATAACCCACTCGTCATCTTTGCTACTGTGAGAGATAAATACATCAAACAAAAACTTACCAAGGGCTTTCCTACGAAAACAGAAAATATTAAAATAAGCGATTAACAAAATTTGTATAGTCGTTCTGTTGTGGAGAACAATGACAAAGATTAAAACCATTACAAACACAACCGAAAAGACAATGGCTACTACTTCATTTGTCGTCAGAGAGTATTCACATTTGAAATCAGTATCATCAACGTCAATAATTTGTTTTCCTTTTCCAGGACCGCTGCCACAAAGCACTCTGTCAATGTCTGATATGAAATGTTTGTTTGACAATATCCATTTCTTGAACCATAACGAATGACAGTCACAAATAAATGGATTTCCTCGGAGAGTAAGAGATTTAAGTCCTTCAAACTTGATTTGCTGTACCTCTGTCGGCATCCGGACCAATGCGTTATCATGTAAATTGACCTCTTGAATTTTCGCAATCCTTCTCAAAATATTTGGAGAAATTGTATTTACGGCACAACTGGACACATCCAACAAAGTTGTATTTTTCAGATAAGCTCTATCAGATAGCTTTGTTAATGAATCTGACTTAATATCAACATGTGTAACATTGATCTTTGGTATCCTCTGTGGCAATGTATTTGCCTTATAACGACTATTACAGTAAATCGTTACTAGACCTAGTTTTACTGTTTTTGTGCAGGCGCATTCGTGTGGGCAACCGGAAGTCACAGAGCAATTGAACTGATTTAATGGCACTTTGTATATCATCATACCAGATAAGCTTGGTGGCTTATTACAGGTTATGGAAAACAACGGATTATCAGGGTCCATTACTGGTCGGAATTCCCCAAGCATTTCTGCAATTATTTCCATATCGCAATCACAGACTAATGGATTAAAACGCAAATTAAGTCCAGAATTCCAGAGTCTGTACAATTCAAAAATATTGTCTATTTGAAATAAATTTCTGTAATAATCAAGATTGATTCCTGTAAAATTGTTGTGTGTAAAAACAGCATAGAATTTGAGATCTTTATCAAAGTCGAGTATTGTTAAATTGATAGAATTGGTAACTAAGCTTATACTGTTCCATGATGCATTTACAACCATATCTTTGCCATGACGAAGCATTGGTAGGTAAAAGAGACTAGAGTCAAGGGTGGTAAGAGAATTGTACATTATGTAAGTGGTCTCAAGTTTCTCTAATTTATCATTAAATGTACCGTTTTCTATCACAGTCAATGAATTGTTCACGAGATGAAATTTTACTAGAGAAGTCAAACAATCCATTGACCCTTTCTTTAACTTTCGAACATGATTGTTACTCAATAAAAGATGCTCTAATATATTGCACACATGTCCTAATGGTTCGAGATTGAATACATCGATGTGGTTTCTCGACAGGTCTAGATACGTTAGGTGCTTCAGCTTTTGTATCTCCTTGGGTAAAGCTTTCAGCCCACTATCTGTAAAAACAAGTGATCGTGCATGGGTATAGTTTTCAAAACATTCAGAAATTTCACGTCGTGGTGAATTGGGCTCGCACTTCAGAGAGATAGTCGCGGTGTTGTTTGTAAATTGACATATACAGTTTTCAGCGCTTTCGACTGGTGGCCCATATATAAGTAACACAAGAAGAATTGGTGTTTGACACAATTGAATATACCAACGTCTTTCTAGATTTGAGTATATCTTATCAAAAACCACCGTCTGTCCTGAAAGAGAAAGAGAATGATTTCATAGAATAATTAATTGTCTGGGAAATGTATATGTTTTTGGAAAGAAAGATTCTGGTTTAAATTTATATCATTAGCACGAAGTGGAAGTTGGAAGTCGTGGAATACTCCAAATAATTTCTTAATGTACACAAATGTATGTTGTTGTTTTTGCATATGTGGCAATGATAGTGGCATTTTTCACTCACCTACCGGTGGATAATCGTAAACCTCAGTGGGATGAACAGTTGGAGGCTCAGATAGGATGTAGTGGAAGTAATGCTGTCAAGCCATTAACAATGGAATAAAGCTGTTTTTACGGCATTTTGAACGCAAAGCAACGAAATAGGATGTAAAAAATGCAACTTATCTCACCTACCATTCGAAATATGTGTGCAATGCTATCGTTTTAATTCTTCTAATTCTTTTGAGAAAATGGCTCGATTTTCTTGACATTTGGTGACTTGATAATGATTTCAACAGAAAGTCTTCCGACAAGCATTCACCAACGAAACATTAAGGTTCGGTTTTGATTTGGATACACATAGCATTTAAAAGTTGTTCTTATATTCACAAAAGAAACAAGCCACAAAATAGTGCATGTGAAATATGACGGCCCTAGCATGTAACATTCAAATTTATGGCTAGTATTTTAGTTTTTGAGGAAGATATACATTATCTGGCTTAGCGACGTTGACCCAACCACCCATAAATCAAAACGTGTTTATTTGAACTAACATTACCTTGAAAAGTAACTTAGTACTTCATAGATATCTGGGAACGGTCTTGTCAAGAGAAATATTTTGACAAGATATGAAGTGTCTATCTTTGATCATTTGGAAGTTATAGCCAATTTTAAAGTTTGTCTTGTGTATCAGCATGATATTGAAAAGGGACATTGTTCTGTATGGGTGACATTTGACTCGATACCGACGGAACGTCCTGCCATAAAGTATATGTAAAAATAGAATACATGTATTCTTCTAACTTTAAAAAGTCGTGGTGAAAATCAAGTTTTTTAGAATGAACATACATAACCTTGAGAAGTGACATTGACTTTTACATCGAACAAATGGAAACATTTGGACACAAAGAGTATGCCTTTTTATTTCTTGCAGAAGGTACTAGGGTAGTAGAATCGTCTTTATAACGTCAAAAAGTCAAATAAGGTTAGAATGAAACAAAACAAAAAAGTGAAAACAATCAGCGATTTATAGTATCAACATTCTGTAAAATCCAAGTTTTGTGTAGTGTTATAGGAAATCAATTTCGTTACTCACTGACGGTAGTAGCCATTTTAGTAGTTCTAAAAAAAGTTCTCAAATTCTGTATCTTATCTTTCCTTTAAAGTCAACGTTTCCCTTGATATGTATGCATTAGAAAACTGTATGGGAAATTGCTTTCTTCTTTTACCTCCGTTGGGGTCCTGACTTGAAATGTTCGTTTGCGACCTCTTTTATATTTCAGTGCGACTCTTTGATTACTGTCTGGTATAGGACTAATTAATATTAGTATAATATCTCAAACCTCCTAGATTTTCCCTGTAAAGCGAAAATTGACGCATCGCCGATATAGATGAAAAAAAAACAACAACCCCGATTAACCATTAAGACCGAAAGTGAACTTTGCCCTCCAACAGTTATGTGAGACAGTTTCATTGGTTTGATGACCTACAAATTAGCTGTAGTTACGACGTTTTGGTCGTCAACCAACGATTTTACTCTAAAATTATTGTGTTAATGACCATTGTTTTTGAAAAATGAAGCTATTTAATCCATCCCCACATAATTCCTCATATTTACGCCCTTCAAGGAAAAAGCTCTGGAAAACAGTGTGGAAATTGAAAAAAAAAAATAAAAAAAAAGAAATAAAAAGCTTGTAACAAGAAATGTCTGCATCATCTACAATATTTTCTATTCAAAAGACGAAAAAAAAAAAAAAAAAAAAAACCTTGAAAATATCATCTGCAGCTTCTTTCAATATGGACAAGTCTAATTTTGTGTGTAGGGGTATGAGTTAATATCAAAGTCTTAAATACTGTCGAATGTAAGTTAGCGTTGTCAGCAATCCGCTACGTATTAACCCTTTCCAACACAGCAAAATTTTAGACCAGTCCAAATTGAAAGAAGCTGCAGACCACAATTTCAAGTTGATGGAATTTTGATTTTTTTTTTTTTATCTTTTTGGATAGAAAACATTGTGGATAATGAAGAAATTGCTTGATACAAGCAATTTCTTCATTTTCCACAATGTTTTCCAAAGCTTTTTTCTTGAGGGACGTAAAAAGGAGGGATTGAGTTGGAATGGGTTAACACATTATCAAACATCAAAATTTTAGACTGGTCTATATTGAAAGGAGCTGCAAACAACAATTTGAAGATTATGAGTTTTTACATTTTTTAAAACTTTCTGGGTAGAAAAAACATTGTGGAAAATTAAGAAATTGCTTGCAACAATTACACAATGTTTCTCCAATTGTTTTTCTTTGGGGGACGTCAAAAAGCGTCATTATGAATGAAAGGGTAAACCCATTACCAAACATCGAAATTTTAGACTGGTCCAAATTGACATAAGTTGCTGACGACAGTTCGAATTTAATTTTCTTGTAACAAGCAATTTCTATTTTTCTCACAATGTTTTCCAAAGTTTTTTTCTTGAGTGCTAAAAAACGCGGGATTGTGTGGTAAGTTGTTAAGCATAAGGCGTGTCAGACCATAACATATAGCCTAGATATAGAATTTCACCTGTATCAACTCTTTCCTGTTTAATCCCTGTTTTTTACTTTCTCGTGTTCTTTTAATCGAGAAAATATTGTGGAAAAAAGAAGAAATTTGCTATAACAAGCAACTTATTCTTTTTTCCACAATATTTCCTACCCTGCTGAATGCTTATTTTTCTAATGAAATCAACTTTAAGTTGTCACCCGAAAAGCTTTGAATTTGGACAGGTCTAAAATTCATCAATACAGTTGACGGTTAAGGGGCACTAGCCGGTCCCTCATGCTGTCTGGGTAAGTTTGGGTTTGAAAGTAACTAGGGTACACCACTCATACTCAGCATTGCGTTCCCTAAAGTTACCTACCTTATGTCTCACAAACTGACGATCAGCAAAACAGACAGATATCAGCCAGAGAATACAGAAACTTTTAAATTTAACCCATTCCCATACAACAAAATTTTAGACTGGTCCAATTGGAAAGAAGCTTTATTTCAGGTTGATGGGTTTTTAAATTGTTTCGTCTTTTTTTAGGGGGTGGGGGTTTTAGGGTGGGGGAAACATTGTGGGTAATGAAGACATTGCTTGATACAATTGCTTCATTTTTCACGATGTTCTCCAAACCCTTTCCTATTCAATCCCTGGTTTTTACGTCTCTGTATATTTATATAGTTGAGAAATTATTGTAGAAAAATAAGAAATTTCTTGTAACATTAAAATTCTTCTTTTTTCCACACCTTTTCTGCCTTCCTGTCAAATCTAATCTAAATAAAATTTTCGTCTGCAATACCCTTGAATTTGGACAGGTATAAAAAGTTTGCAAAACAGAAAAGATTTAAACTGTACATATCAATAAAAAAACTGTATATATATCTATCAAATAACTATCAGTAAGAATTAGAGCCGGTAATACCTGCCCTTAGCAAACACATTAGACCGTCCCTTACGTGCGTGCTAAGTAAATCGTCGTTGGACGAGCGAAATGTCATAAAAGATCAGCTTATTTCAAGATGTGTTCTATCCCCGACGGCGGCACTCATACTTTCCGACTATTTGTCTCTCACCAAGGGGTCGATAATCGTAGACCTATGTGGGATAGCAGCTGGAGGCTAGGAAAGGATGTAATGGTAGTACTGGTGTGAGAAATACCAGGATCCCATTGTTAGGTGCTCCAGCCGCCGCGATATAACTGAAAGATTGTTGAAAGCGGCGTAAAACCCCATTCAAACAAATTTATTCAAGATGTAGTTACGACATTTTGCACGCCAAACGATGATATTTTGACCAATTAACAAAATACCGCCACGTTCAACAACAACATCACAAACAAAAATAGACTTACTCTGAGACTTATTTCGCTCTTCCTTTTTTATCTTTCATCTAATAAAATATTCCTATTCAATTTATCTTCCCCTTTCAAGGAAAGCTGCATACAAACCCTGCACTCCTTTAACATCAGGTATAAAATACTCCTAACATACTGGATATAAATAAAAGATACAGCGCAGTGTATTTTAATGTCTTATTTCGTTGAAACTCTATACTTTAATACAGCTTTATTGTTTGAGTTAATTAACCTCAAATTTACGTCAATTTGAAAATGTTTTTTAAATGCTTCTATACATATTTCTATAAAATCTCGTCCATGAAGGGCGGCGATGTCAAGCAGCAATGCTTAACCCATTCTCATATAATTCCACCTTTATCACCCATTAATAACGACAAAAAGCTTATGGAAACACTTTGAAAATGAAGAAATTGCTTGTAACAAGCAATTTTCTCCATCATTCACCATGTTTTCTTCCCCGAAAGACAAAAACTTTTAAAATCTCGCCGACTGAAAATTGTCGCCAGCAACTTCTTTCAATTAAGACCAGTCCTAAATGTCGTCGTCTGGTAGTTGGGAAACGACAAATCGTGCCTGACATTCCAAGAACCAATCGACTAATCAAATTACTCAAATAGACTTGAAGGGGACTTTGAACTCCAACATTTGCCGATATTTATTTGATTCATTTGTGTTAGTTTTTAGCACCACTGGCTGAAAGCCATCGAACTTTTGCCATGACGTTGTGTCCGTCGTGCGTCCGTGCGTGCGTGCGATTGTCCATAAATTTTTACTCTAAAAATCTTCTTCTCAGAAAGTACTGAAAAGAATTCAACCAAATTTCACAGAAACGATACTAGGATATTTCTTTATCAGATTCCTTCAAAGAATTTTGATCGGGTGACAAACATGACTTTAATAGGCGGGTCTAATTTCCATATATGGTGAAACGTTTGAAAATCCTCTTCTCAGAAACCATTAAATGGATTTCAACCAAATTTTACAGGAATGATCCTTAGGTGACCCTTTATCAGATTTTTTAAAGAATTTTGATCGGATAAAAACATGGCTTTGATAGGCGGGGCTAATTTCCATATATGGAGAAACGTTTGAAAATCCTCTTCTCAGAAACCATAGAATGGATTTCAACCAAATTTTACAGGAATGATACTTGGGTGACCCTTAGTGAGATTTCTTCAAAGTATTTTAATCTGATGAAAAACATGGCTTAAATAGGCGGGGCTAATTTCCATATATGGTGAAACCTTTGAAAATCTTCTTCTCAGAAACCAATTGATAGATTTCAATCAAATTTCACAGAAATGATCATCGGGAGACCCTTTTCCAGCTTCCTTGAAAAAATTAAGATCGGATTTAAAACGTAGATTTAACAGACAGGGCTTATTTCCATCTATGGTTAAACCTTTAAATCTTCTTCTAATAACTATTTTTTTTTTATTTCAACCAAATTTTACAGAAATGCTCATTGGGTGACCCTTAGTGAGATTTCTTCAAAGAATTTTGATCGGATTTAAAACATGGGCAGGGCTAATTTTCCATATATGTTGAAAACTTTGAAAATCTTCTTCTCAGAAATCAATGGATGGATTTCAAACAAATTTCACTTGATTTAAACTTGGGTGACCCTTAATTCGATCCCTTCAAAAGATTTAAAAGAAAAATTAGCTTTAAACATTGCTTTAATGGATTGGGCTATTTTCCAAATATTGTAAGCACTGAAAATCTACAATCTTTTCAGATTACAATCGATTATAAGTTTTCAACAAAATTTCACAAAATGATCCTTTGGTTACTCTTTATCAGATAGAACGTTATGGAAAATGGGCCTTATTGAGAACTTCATTCTGGACATTCCAAGGGCCACAAAGTTTGCTCGTTCGTTAAAAAAACTTAGTCTGAATAGTTGTTAGGTCACAAGGAGGAACCATATGACAATCGGAGGAATCTAAGATAAAACATGGGAAAAGGGGCTTTAATGACAATTCCTTTATTTACAATGTAGTAGTCATAATTTTGGTTCAGTTCGATTTCAGGCCATAAGGTTGAACACTATTTAATCTGTGAATGTTATCATTGAATACACTGGAAAAAGGACCTTAATGCACCCCCAACAACAACACAACAACAACAACAAAGCATTACCCCCCTATCCAAATAGATAAATAAATAAAAGAAATAATAAAATAAACTGAAAACAACAAATAAATAAACACCTACACCAACATCAATAACAGCAAATCCGAAAAAAATATATTAACATAAAAAAGCAACAAATCAAATGACGGACACACAAAATTTCAGTGAGACAATCCTAATGAGTCCCAAAAACAAAGGATTTAGCGAGATTCTTTTATAGCTTGTGTATGCAATCGAAAGAATCCTTTACAAATTTCGAAGAAATGTGTTTAAAAGTGACCATTTTTTAAGCGACCTCTTTTTTTTTTTTTCGTTCCATGGGTGGTCTCTTAATACAGGATTAACTATAGTTTCTAATAAAGGAACTTTATTAATCACGTCGAGGGATAATAGAGTTTGTCGTAAACATGGGATGGTAGCTGTAGGCACATATAGCAAGTCATTTAGGCTTTACACATTAACACACAGAAAAAAATGTAGACCAATCCAAATTGAAAGAAGTTGAAGGCGTTAATTTAAAGTTGATGAAAATTAAGAAATCTTTGTCTTTTTGGGTAGAAAACATTGTGGATAATTGAGAAATTTCTTCATTTCCCACAATGTTTTTCCAGACTATTTTCGTTGGGACGGAAAAAAGGCGTCACAGTCATGGGTTAAAAGGTATACAGAAAACAGACAGACGGCCAGGTAGATTGGTGAAATTGGCGAATCGAGACTGCCAATCAAAGAATCAATCGACCAATCACTTAATCTATTAAGACCAACCTGAAGAATTATTGTTTGTTAGGCGACTTAAACGTCGGAACTACAGTTTATTTAGGCTGCAGTTACGACGTATAGGTCGTCAACCAACAATTTTACTATGTTAAATGTTTCTGACCACAAATTTTGCATAAGAATGCTATTTAATATCGAAGAGGAGCCTCTTGTTGGAGCTCGGTGGGCGTGGTAGCGATCTGTCAATTGCATTTTAGTTTCGTATATCAAATTTCCTGCAATCTAATTGGCTTAACATTTTGTTTCACACCTCCGTGAAAAGACAAATGTGGATGCAGAATATTTTTAAATTTTGTCTGCGTGCAATGCAGGGAGGATTTAAAGAAAATGTCTCCAACTCGGCTCTAATTTGATTTGATGATACATTTAATATTGAATTATAAGAAATAAAGAGAATGTTTAGCTTCACCGAATTAAACGAAAAGTAAATGATTCTGTTGTATGAATCTGCGTAGCGATTTCATACGTAATGACAAGGATTTTCGTTTTATAGCTCAGTGAAAACAATAATATTCTCTTTATCTTTTACCTTTTTATTTTTCCATAAAAAAGACATACTTCATGGCTCCTTTTAAAGCAACAGTTTATATAAATCAAGCATTGCTAGTGAATAAGGCGATATGACAAAACACAGAAAAACTCTTTTGCTAAATGAAAAAAACAAAACGCACACACGCGCGCGCGCACGCACGCCCCCCTTTCCCCTTACGCATACTATGAAGTAAAGCCTGAATTATCAATGCTTGCCATTGCTTGTTACCGACAAATATTCACCCGAAATAGAATGAAGACTCGGCCCAGCGAATAAAGGGATTGATTTCCCACACTGACCGGTAATGGGCACACGTTTATATTCACATCGGCCCGACATAGAATGTTTGTTTATTAGTTTGAAGTAAAAATCAGTAAAATACTTTCTTCATATAATATTGCTAGAAATATTGTTATAACTTTTTATTTCATTTTCAGCCAGCACAGCAAACAAAGAGTAGTTCTTAGTCTTTGAAAAATGACGAGAAAAGAAAATTGGGCGTTTTAAAAAGAACTCAGTATTTCAAGCTATACCAACTTATACATGTAATGAAAAACCCAGTGATTTCCAACAATGCGGAAGTTTGCCGATACAATATAATTTACTTCAAGACCCTCGTATGTTCTCCTTAAAAGAAGTAAACGTTACGAGGTTTTACTGCAAAACAGTCCAAAAGATTTATAACGCAGTTTGTAAAACGAATATTAAATCCGTCACTGGAAAAGGGACAAATCCCGGATCCGAAGGCTGTGAAAGCTGAACTGTGTCGAAACTTTTCAAATTTAGCAAATTCTGTGAAATGGAAAAGTTTTTTCTATCTTATAATATGGTATACGACGTTTGGGTTTAACCCTTTCCTGTACAAACCCGAGATTATACGTTGCTGTGATTTTATACCTGTGAAAAAATTATCTTTTAATGAAGTCATTCTTATACTTGTTTGTTTGATGGGGTTTAACGCCGCTTGTAACTATTTTTCAGTCATTTCTCGGCGGCTGTAACACCTAACAATGGATTCATGGTATATCTCGCACCAGTTCCAACATTACATCTTTTCCTATCATCCAGCTGCTATCCCACTTAGGTTTACGATTATCCACCAATCGGTGAAAGAATAATGTCGCAAAGGATATGTGCCGCAGCTGGGGTCGACAAATAGCACTCCATGGTTGAAGATTGGGAGTCTGATGCGCTACCGACCACACTATGGCGATGGTCTCACTTCTATAAACCGCGTTATGAATTTCACGCAATGTTAAAGCATTAATGCGTAGTTTAAATTAGTTCCCAAAATTGTCTACATTAAATGTCCCCACAAGTAAATTAACATTGGCGCCTTATGAACAAACAATGTTCGTGAAATTGGCAGAGTAGCAGACTGGCAGACTGACAGTGTGAAGTTAGGAGACTAGCAGACTGGCAGACCTACAGGTATTTCCTCGCCTCGCTTTATCTAAACATTAAAGTCTAAATCAGATTGGTCTGGTATAAGTACTTAATCTGAAATTACAGTCTAATGTCGATGTAGATTCTGATTCCAGGTTTTTTGTTGTTTTTTTTGAATTCGCTGATAATTAAAGTGTTGCTATCCAAGCACTCTATTCCCTGACAAGGTAGTTTTGCCGAGGTATTAACCCATTGCCGCACGATCCCTCCTTTTTACGTCTCTCAAGAAGAAAGCTTTGGAAAACATTAGTGATATAGAGGAAATTGCTTGCTTCAACCAATTTCTCCAATTTCAACAATGCTTTCTACCCCAAAAGACAGAGAATTTTATAATTTCATTAAATTTAAATTGTCATCTGTATCTTCTTTCTATTTGGACCAGTCTAAACTGTGTCCTGTGAAAATGGGTTAAATTACAGTAGTTTGCATATGTTGTAATATGATTAAGGACATAAAATATCAAGTAATTGTTTGTTGGCAAACTAAACGTCGTCCCTAAAGTTTAAAAAGTTTAGCGGTGAGCTTCGAGACACCAATCACTGAAAATGTTTAAGATAAATGCAACATGTAAACATTTTACTACAGGTTCAAAAAATGATTTTATTGGTCTACTGATTTTTTTTGATAGACAGATCTTTGTTATCTATCATTTAGAATTTACTAAAACGATTGACAGTATTTAAATGACATAATTAATGATATGATTTGATTAAGTTACTGTTGTTTTTTTCTTTATTATCATTTCGATACTTTTATTTCAGCGGAAAGGCTAGGTCGTTCCTTGAATATTCACGAAAAACCGACATACATATCGTATAATAACATTTGAAATTTTCTAACGATTCGGTTTTGTCATTTTTTTAATAAATTCGAAAAATACATTCTCGCCGAAATGTCCCAATCGCTGGCCCCTCCCACTTAATCCGTTGGTGCCGCCAATCGACTCCTACAAGAAGTTCCGCTTCCATATTTCATTGCGTTATTTTGCAATATTTAAAGCCTTTAGCATGTATAAAAAATAATGATATGGTCTGTTGGCTACCTAAACGTTGTAACTAAAGCTTTAATAAGCTGTAATTACGATATTAAGCCACGAACCCATCCAAAATGTTTAACAAAAATGGCGACCAATGTCGGAGTTGAAAGCTGAATAAAGGACTTGTCGGTTGATTTCTTGATTGACAGTCGCGATTGGTCAAGCAGAGAGAGACGGTAAGAGACATATAATTTACGTCTTTTTCGTTTAGGGATAATGTCTGCAACGTCGACGTTAAACGTAACGTCATAGTGCGTGAGTAGCGTACGTTACGTCAAAGTGAAAAGACTAATGTTATCAATTCAGATCAAAGGTTTTAGATATATCGTTACTAGAACATCAAATTCGTAATCAGAATAAAAAAAATCGTTTTTATGGCCTCTCTTTCAATATTTTCTGTTTGTTTCAAATATTTTTTGAAATACCACTTTTGATTTGGATTTAAGTATTTCTGGTCCATCAAGCCAAAAGAGGGGAACCTCATGAAACAAATATTTGAAAAAAAAAGAGAACGTTTCCAACAGAGGTCAATCAGAAGTTGCACTTAAAAAATAAATCTATTTTAAGTTAGAATGAGTATTATAGATCCAGATTCTGTTTCAAAGCTGAATAATCTCGACACTGATCAGTCGGCATTCTTGCAGCCTCACAAGGAACGGTTCTCCTCGTATAGTCCAGATGGTCCAATTTCTAGTGATGCGACATATTTCGTCGTAGCGCGTGCAAAATATCGTAACTACAGCTTTATTCAAGCAGTCGTTACGACATTTTGCCCTCCCAGGGTAAAGCTTTTCTAAATTCTACCTCCCAGGGTAAAGCTTTTCTAAATTCTACCGGATTGAAATTGTCGTCTGCAGCTTCTCCAATTCGATCCAGTCTAAGAGTGTGTTGTGCTGTAATGGATTAACTCCTGGGTTACTTTTAACCTCTTTTGTTTATCATAATGAACTTTGACAATTACCCAATAAACCATGCTTCGCTAGCTTACATTACTTTCAGTACTTTGATTTTTTATGTACAATATCTATCAGACTTGACTTAGTGTTCAGTAAGTATCTCGTCGCTGGATGCATTTCTTCATCAATCCCTCATCGGGCCCGAGACTACAAAACTTTTTTTTCGAACTCAAATAAAAATTGAGTCAAACTTCAAGTTTAAATAAACGTTGTGTTTCAAAGAAAACTATAGAATTTGTGTTATACATTATAAATCATTAATATAATGTTTCATTTTCACGCACCTGCCGAAGAAGTTGACGTAATACACATTTTTAATTTCAGATCAAATATTGAGTAAATTCTCAATTGAGTACGAACAAACTTTTATAATCTCGGGCCCTTGTAATTTCGATAAATGTATATATTCAGCAGAATCACAACCAGTTTAAATTCCTTAAGTCTTACCACCAGCATTTCCCAATTGTCAACTAATTTCACATGAAAACAAAAAATGCAAATAAGTTGACTGACTCCTCCTCTTTATGTTTCATCATTAAATCGGAAATTTTTCTCAATCGGTTAATTCTGTCGTCTGTAACTTTCGGTTTGTCAATATGACTTTGGCTAAAGTGAGTTCAATTATTCTTCACTGTTGGAGATCGAGGAATTATTTTCCACACAATGTTTTCAACCCTATTTGATACTACACGTAATTGTATTTCAGGCTGGAATTCTTATTTAAGAGATGAAGAGAATATTTTTTGTTTTCATGGAGGTATGAACCGAAAAACCTAATCACACTGTATGAATACGCGAAGCGGATTCATACATTGTGTGATTAGGTTTTTCGGTTCATACCTCCATGAAAACAAAAAAATATTATCTTCATTTCTTATAATTTAATAGCATCGAGCGAAAAATGCAACAACTTAACAAATTTTTATACCTTTTTGCAGTGAACTATTTTGTGCTGAAGCATTCAAAATGGCTGCGTACTCAAAATTTTGTTCATGGAGGTATGAATTAAATTTTTCGACCAATCAGATCGCTCGTTTTTGATAGACGAAGCTAACAATTAAATTATACATATATCATCTGTAGCGCCTGTGAAATTGGATTTTAACCCATTCAAACAAAATGACGCCTCTTGACCATCCAAAGAAAACAATTGGAAAAACATTGTGTAAAATGAAGAAATCGCTGGCAACAAGCAATTTCTTCATTTTTAACAATGTTTTTAACCCCCAAAATAACCTAAATCTTATAAGCTTTAAATTGTTGTCTGTAACTTCTTTGATTTTGGACGAGTCCAAAAATTTGTCATCTTTTAATGGGATAATAAAATTCTGTCGCTATGTACTGGAGGAATGTGACCCATTGGTGCTAACTACATGTATTTACCCTTTACTAAATTATTGCCTTGAGTAGACTTAAATCATTGTTTCCTTAATTATCTTTGAAAGAATTCTTGCTAAAATTATTCCAAAGCACATTAAAACAAACAAAAACAACCCCCCCGAAATCCAAAACAAACATATATCGACAACAACAACAATAAAACATCAAGTATGGTTCTCTTTCAAGAACTTCGATAACTTCGAAAGAATTGAAAATCTGCCTGCAACAAACTGGTCGGTTTATTCAATATGGAGTTTAAAAAAAACGAAAATAGAGTGAACTTATTGACTTAACAGGGGAGTTGAATACTAAGTGATATGTGCCGGGAAATCCGATTCGGAATAATTTATGAAAATTTGAAATCATTGTTTTACGTATCCAAACGGGTGGAACAGGTAGTCAAGCTCTTCGAGTATCTAACCCACTTCCACAATGTCCCACTTTCTAGTTCCCAAAGGAAAGAGAAAGGAAAACGTTGTGGTAAAAAAATCATATAAGGATAAGGATGTTTACAATTTCCTGAAATCGAAAATGTTGTCTGTTTGGACCAGTCCAAAGTTTTGTCATCTGATAAAAGGTTAACCCTTCCGGTTTTGGCAGGTAAGTGCAGCCTGATCTTTGTCTACATCTCCTGCTTGTACCTTTTTTGTCAGAGTTGTTTATGAAATTGATTTATGAAAAAAAATATTTACTTTTGAACAACAAGTCCTATCAGTACTTTCAGAACTTTGATTTTACAGCAATTCAGTAAGGTAATTTATACAGCATGAAAAGGGTTAATATATTCAGTTTCATTCGTAACACGCTTTAACCTAATTATGTCAATGTTAGCGACAAACATACATTTATCTGGCGTAGTAGATCGTTTGTATAAAAGCATTCATCGGGGAATTTTTGTGTATTTCTTTGCATGAACAATTGATAAACTTAGAATTTCAACTAGGACTATAAATAGAATATGCTGAAACATAATTTGCACAAGCGTATGTGACATCCTTTTGCCGAAACGGCGAGTATTGAATTTGATTTGGGATTTACACCATGAAAGCGCGTTTTCTCAAGTTATATATTTAGCACACCTATCGGATTTGACATACACACCCTTGCTATAAAGCTTAGGTTAAAAGAAAATATCGGTAAGCCGTAACAAAGCCATCTTTCCTCCCTTAGATAATAATTTAATTTCTAGTTCGTCTATCACAACGGGAGTTCTGATTGGTCTAAAAAAAAATCATACCTCCATGAACAAATTTTTAACACGTAGCTATTTTGTATGCTTCCACACAAAATAGTCCCATAGAAAAAAATATAAAAAATTGTGAAGTTCATGATTTTTTCGCTCAAAACTTTTAAATTATAAGAAATGAAGAGAATAGTTTTTGTTTTCCGCTTAATACAGTGTGAATAGTTTTTTCGGTTCATACCTCCATGAAAACAAAACAAACAAACAAAATGCCAACCGACAATATCAAAATTTAATACTAGTATAAAAAAGAAACATCGTATATCAATCTAATTAAATATCTGTCAAGTGCGAGAATACCTATAAATTGGGTTTTAATTCTAATTATTCAGACTTTTGTTTCTTAATTCGAAAGCATCTATTAAGAACTTTGCAACAATTTTGATGGTCAAGATGTCCTGTATTTCAAAAATACTATAAAGCATTTGTTTAATCCTACATCTAATCCAATGATTTTTTAAGTATTCTAGTCTAAGAACTTCATATTTTGACACCAAAAGGAAAAATGGAATTCATCTTCTACTACTGAAATATCTAATCTAATATTTACAGAAAGGACAATATTCCTATCGATACCCAGATGTCTGCCTTTTTCAATCATAAGGGCATCTGAATTTCGCAAGTACTTTCTTATAATCATATGGCACATCAATACTAAAATATTTTTCTGAATTTAACGCAGATTTGAAGTATTTGTACGTCAACGATTTTGGTGGCATGTCGATATTTGAGATCCACTGTTGTGTTAAACAATCCATTAATCGCGTAGTAAAAAGTTTGATAAAATTTGAATCAATCGTTTCCAATATCCTGGGAAATCCATACGAAACCAAATCCATATAAAAAAGCACATGTTTGATATACGTGGCCCGCGTATATCTACCAGCTGAAGTATGTTGTAGCATTTTTTTTTTCGATACCTTGTGTTGCTCATGCGTAATACTTAAAGCCAGTACTTTAAACATATTGTCATATAAAAGACGCACAAAGGTAATCTTCCACATTCAACAAGAGCAAACGCATCGCAACTGTTATCAGAGAGATAATAAATCCTTTTACAAAATTTGTTTTGAACTCTTTCAATCCTATGGACGACAAAAAATTCCCAAATCTGCGATCCGTAACAGAGAAAAATGGCTTTACAATCGCGTCAAATATCTTGAACAGATCCTTTATTTCAAGTAACACGAATTCCCTTCGTAAGGAAAATATACAACTTATAGCTTTCAGTGCCCGTAATGATAACATTTCATGCGTCTTACTCCATGATAACTTAGATGTAAAATAAAGTCATAGATATTTATTAAAGGGTACGATTTCAATTTGTTTCATATCATAAACCCACTTTTAATTTCGCTTAATGACGCCCCCATTTCTAAATATTATAGTTTTGCTTTTATCAACATTAATTTTCATACCTACTGAGCTTGAAAATTTTGAGATTTTATCGATCCTTTTTGCAACTGAACTACTGTGTCAGAGAATAAAGATACGTCATCAGCGAAAAAAAAAAAAAAAAAAAAAAGCAGGTTCAACTCTTTCATATTGTTTGTAACAAATATTCCTTTATCAATAGTTTGATTGAAATAATCCACAAAGTCATTAATAAAAATATTGAAAATTGCAGGACTTCCGGTACAACCTTGACGCAGTCAAAATGATGTGTTAGTGCATTATGTCTTTACACACGACTTCAGTTGTTTGTACAAAGACTGTAAGACCTTAAAGAACTTTCCATTAATACCTTTCTTGTTAAGGCGTCCGACAATTTTTCGTGGTTGACATTATCAAAAGCCTTTAAAAGGCCAATAAAAATGCAATAGGAGCGATCTCTTTTCTTAGCGAGATATTTTGAGTCGATTGTCGTGAAAAATGTTGGCCGAGTCGAAAATATGTAGTATCGAAAATTTTCCCTTCCTGTCCTCACATACGTCATCATAATTATGAACCTCACATTCCGCATTCAAAGTTCACAATTTATTGTTCATATTTCACATTTAAAAGTTCACTATTTTAATTCTAACTTTATAGTTCATACGTAGGAATTTTGTCTTCACATATCAAACTTCAGAATTCGAATTGGCAGATTTCCTGTTCACGATACACCAATCACACTTGCAACTTTACACTTCCGAACTCAAAGTTAACCCATTCCCTGTTCATGCTATAACATTCACACTTGTAATTTAACACTTCCAAGCTAAAAGTTGGCACTTTCCCTGTTCATTCTACAGCATTCACAAATGTAACTTTACACTTCTGAACTCAAAATTGGCAGATTCCCTGTTCACGATACACCAATCACACTTGCAACTTTACACTTCCGAACTCAAAGTTAGCACATTGCCCGTTCACGATACAGCATTCACACTTGTAACTTTATACTTCCGAACTCAAATTCGAAACATATCCAGTTCATGCTACAGCATTCACACTTTAAATTTTACACTTCCGAACACAAAGTTGGCACTTTCCCTGTTCATTTTTACAGCATTCACACTTGAAACATTACACTTCCGAACTCAAAGTTGGCACATTCCCCCTTCATGCTACAGCATTCACATTTAAAACTTTACACTTCTGAACTCAAAATTGGCACATTCCTTGTTCATGCAACAGCATTCACAATTGAAAATTTACACTTCTGAACTCAAAGTTGGCATAATCCCCGTTCATTTTACTGCATTCACACTTGTAATTTTGTACTTCTGAACTCAGAGTTGGCACATTCCTTGTTCATTTTACAGCATTCACACTTGTAATTTTGTACTTCTGAACTCAGAGTTGGCACATTCCCCGTTCATTGTTAAACCTTCAGACTTGTAACATTACACTTCCGAACTCAAAGTTGGCACATTCCCTGTTCATGCTACAGCATTCGCACTTTTATTTTTATACTTCTGAACTCAAAGTTTGCACATTCCCTGTTCATTTTACAACCTTCACTCTTGTAACATTACATTTCCGAACTCAAAGTTCGAACATTCTCTGTTCATGATACAGCATTCACACTTTTTACTTAAAATTTCCGAACGCAAAGTTTACATTTTCATGTTCATACATTAGTAAGAATTTCAATTAAAATTCTTATTTTGTCCTTCATCTTCAAATTTCTTGCTTCACAAATGACAAATCGCTGACCCCGCCCATTTACCCTGACAAGAAGTTCCGCTTCGATAGTTAACGACATTATTTTGTAAATTATATGGGCAGTCACAAAAAAGGAGAATTGTTGGTTGGCATCTAATTATCGTAACTACAACTTCAATAAATTGTAGTTATGACGTTTAAGCAAGCAAACCAACAAAATGCTCCACATAAATGGCGACCAAAGGAGGACTTCAAAATTCACTTCTGGTCTTAATGAATGAGTTGATTGATTTCTTTGATTGACAGTCACAACTGGTCAATTATTGATTCAAAATTCCTTATTCAATTTTCCAACGATGTTTACTGAAAGAATATTTGTCCACTTTTACATACCATTCGCCCATTTGCGTGCGGAAGTCAAATTTTTTTTAAAGATAAACAATAAAATGCCATCCATTGGTTGAAGTATTAAAAACTTTTCTAACAGTTTTTTTCATGTAAAGATTCTCTGATCTGTTCTTAAAAAGATAGATTAGATTCGTGTAATTATAGAAAATCTAATTTTTCCTTGCACATTCATTCAAGTTGAACATTCTAAATATATCGTTCTTTTGATATAAACAAAGCAGCACGTAATATATTCTAACACAATGAAAAAGCAAACAACAAAGTAAGCAACACCAACAACAAGTAATAATGATAGTAATAATGTAGATTTAAACTTATTTTTGGTCTAGAAATAATTGACCAATCGTGGTGGCCAATCATAGAAACAGTAGACCATTCAAATCATTCATTTAGTCCGGGAGTGAAGTTTGAACTTCAACAATACCCGCCATTTTTGTTAAGCTTTCTTGTTGGTTTGGCGACTTAAAAGTCGCAACTTCAGCTTATCAAGTTGTAGTTACGACGTTTAGGTCGCCAACCAACCATTCTGCTTGTTTGTTACACGCTACTGGATATAATTTTTGCAAAATAATATTGTTTAAAAACGAAGCGGAACTTCCTGTCAGAGTCAATGGGCGGGGCCGAAGGAGTCAGTGGGCGGGGCCAGCGGTTGGTCATTTACAGTAGTGGAGTTCTTTCAGATACTTCAGTAATTACAGAGCCATATGTCTTTTGCCCCACCATCGGTAAAGCCTGTAAGAGTTTTGGCCAGAAATATTTATCACTATGTTCTATATAGACATGTGTCTTCAAATAAAATTTCAATTCTTCTCCAAGTAGGGTTAGATCTAATTCTTCCATAATTATAACTATAAAGTTAATGTCATTATCATTCAGCAATTTCAAATGAGCCTGTTGGAATTCCATCATACACCAATCACTTCGAAGAAAGTTGTTGGTCAATACCAATAATGTTGTTCTGCTGTTTTTGATTGCGCGAATCACGTTGTAAATAATAGTCTTGCCTGGCTGAAAGTCTCTTTCGTCAAAAAATACTTTGTAAGGGGGTTTCTGACTTTCTAACTTTTGCATCAATGTTTCAATCACCCATTCGTCATCGTTGCTACTGTGAGAGATGAACACGTCAAATGGAAAGTCTCCAAGAGCTTTTCGACGAAAGCAAAAGATGTTGAAGTAAGCAATCAGCATGACTTGTATATAATTTCTGTTGTGATGAATAGAAACAAAGAATACTACCATTACGAAAACAACCGAGAAAACGATCGCGAATACTTCATTCGTCGTGAGATAGTTTTCACATTTAAAATCAGTATCATCAACGTCAATGATTTGTTTTCCTGTACCAGGACCGCTGCCACAAAGCACTCTATCAATATCCGTTATGAATTTTTTGTTTGACAACAGCCATTTTTTGAGCCACAAAGAGTGACAGTCACATGCAAATGGATTTCCTCGAAGAGTAAGAGAGTGTAAACCATCAAACTTGATTTGTTGTACGTCTTTCGGTATTTGAACCAAAGCATTGTCATGTAAACGAACTATTTGAATTCTTGTCATACTTGAAAAAATATTTGTAGAAATGGTATCGATCGAACAACTCGACACATCCAGCAAACTTGTATTTGTTAGGTAATCTCTATCAGAAAGCTCTGTTAAAGATTCGGATTTAATATTCAAATGAGTATTTTTGATTTCTGGTATTCTTTCTGGTAATGTATTTGACTTATAACGACGATCACAATTAACGGATATAAGGCCGAGTTTAATAGTTTTGGTACAGGAGCATCCGAGAGGACAACCGGTAGTCACAGAGCAGTTGAACTGATGCAATGGCACTTCGTATATCATCATACCAGCTAAGCTTGATGGGTCATGGCACGTAATAGAAAATACCGGATTATCGGGGTCCATTACTGGTCTAAACTTACGTAGCATTTCCGCAATTATTTCCATGCTACAATCACAGACTAACAGGTTGAAACGTAGATCAACCTTAGAGTTCCAAAGTCTGTACAGTTGTATGGGATTTTTCAATTGTAAAAAATTGCTGTAGTAGTCCAAATTGATACCGGTAAAGTTGTTGTGTGTGAGAATAACAGCGAATTCCTTTGCCTTATCAATATCAAGAATAGTAAAATTTACTGAATTTGTCGCTAGGCTTATACCGTTCCATGATGCATTCACAACGATTTCTTTGTTTTTGTGAAACATGGGTAGATAGACGAGACTAGAGTCAATTGTAGTGAGAGAATTGTACATTATATATATTGTCTCCAGCTTTTCTAATTTGTCATTAAACGTTCCGTTCTCTATCAGAGCCAACGAATTATTAATAAGGTAAAATCTCTCAAGAGAACTTAAACAGTCCATTGAGCCTTTTACTAATTTACTAATATTATTGTTACTTAATAAAAAGTACTTTAAGTTGTGGCACACACGTCCTAATGGTTTTAGATTGAATGTATCAATGTTGTTCCTAGAAAGATCTAAATACGTTAACTCTTTAAGCCGCCTAATCTCCTCTGGAATATTTCTCAGACCACTATCTGCGAAAACAAGTGATTTAGCATGGTTGAAATTCTCAAAACATTTCGAAATGTCATTTTTTGAAGGTTGGATATCACACTTCAGAGTAATTGTGTCAGTGCTGTTTGTATAATCACATTTGCAGTGCTCGGCGTTTTGGGCTTGTAGCATTTGAATGCACAAGGCAAGAACAATGTACACGTTCAAACAGACTTTTCTTCCTGTCTTCTCTATAGTCATCTTGAAGAACTAATGCCTGATCTGAAAGAGATTATGAATACGTGAAATTATGCTGAAATGACATTACCACTTGAAAAATGGATTACACATCTTTTATAAGGCCTTGCTTTATCCTTGTTAACTAATTACATGTAGTTAAATCTCATAATCACAACACGCCTCTACCTTTACAAGAAGTAAAATGAAAGGAGAAGAAAAAGGAAAAGAGATAGAGAGCAACAAGAAAAGAAGATCAGAATCATGATTAATTTGCCTTAGAGAACATCCAGTTTCTTCTATGAAACAAACATTATTCTTGTCTAAATTAAAATCGCGATTTTCGTTTGAAGTTCTCCTACCTTTGTTTTAATTCTTTTAACCACCACAACTAATATTCATTTATTTCGCGTTTTTTTTCTCCCTGTTGTGCGATTCAATCCATAGGTTTAGTTTTACACAAATATTCAATTGGTTTTTTGACATGGAATATAAAGGGCATTTCTTTTGGCTACACGTCATGAATTATTGAACCTTCTCCCTGAAAGTTTTTAGTTTTGCTTAAAGTTGCCTTCAATCAGAATGTCACACAAATACATCCCCAACACATCCCACACCTCACGAACCTACAACACTTATATTCACACATATAAACAGTCTACGTTAGCCCTCTCATAAGTGAGGCATTTTCCGTTTTAAAAATGAAGGTCTGTATTGACGGAGTCAGATAAACGACTGACCTTTCAAATGATTCATTTAGCGTGTATATGAACTTTAAGCGCCGACATTTAGGCACAGCAGTGTTAATTTAGCGAGTAAGACGTCGTAACTACAGCTCATTCAGTGATTAGGTTACCAGTCAGCGATTTGCCTTTTAGTTCGCCCGGGACTAAAGTCTAGGAAGAGCTTTTGTCGAACCATCGGCATCAGCGTCGGCGTCAAACTTGGTTAAAGTGTTTGTATCTCTATTGTACCTAGTGCTAGGTTTGCTTATATTGCACATATCGAGGGCTTAGAGCAAAAACATAGTATGGCTCTATACAATGTATAGAGCCATACTATGTTTTTGCTCTAAGCTATCCATATACACTTATCAGGACATAGGATTTCATTTTGGGCCACGCACTGTCATTTATCATTCTAGGGGGCTCATATTTCACAGATGTACTTATCAGGAGATATGCTTTCATTTAAGCCAATGACCTTGACCCTTCGACCTTGGCCTTTTACCCTTTATTAAAAAAAATAGCCAACATTTTCAACTTTTTCCATCTTAGTCATTTTTCATACTAGGGGGCCTAATATTTTACACATGTATTCACCAGGAGATAGGCTTTCTTTTGAGACAATTACCTGGACCACTGGACATAAAGCACTTTGATTTTTATAAATACTTTTATCAAAAAGTTTAACTTTGTATATCTTGGTCATTTTCCTCCTAGGATGCTCATATTTTCCACATTCATTCAAAAGGGAATGATAATGACTGTTTCAAATAAAACTCCAAAGGTGACAAGCACCCTCTAGGGCTAGCTCTGTTGTCCGCGGACAACTCTTGTTGTTTCAATTTCCTGTCCTTATATTTTATAAACTAACTTTGTTTGATATCCAGTCGAACTACTGTGCAGGGGGTTAATTGGTCTGGTCAGCGATCAATCGATTGAGTGATCGCTAGCCCCACCCACTGACTCTGCTGTCAATACCCACTGACTCCGACAGAAAGTTCCACCTCGATATATAACATTGTCATTTTGCAAATAAATGGCAAGGAATACGTAACTAGAAGATAATATCTTTATTGCGACTTAAACGTCGTAACAAAAGCTTGAAAAGTTCATCTTCGCTAGCTAAGGTTGGCGCCCACTACGTGTCTATGGAATGAACTATAGTTACAACGTTCAAAATGATGGCCAATGTCGGAATTCAAAATTCACTTCCGGTCAAAAAAAATGATTTGATTGGTCGATTTTTTCTTTAATTTACAACAGCGATTGGTCGATTTCTTTGCGTAGAAATATGCTAAATAATGAAAAGATTCAAACTTTGCAATTATGTAAAGTCTTTGCAGATCGACCTGTGCCTATGCTTTTCGCCTTTTATCAGATGAATACCTTTGGCATAAGGCGCCTAACAAATGGCAATTTAACTCAATACCAAATTGCAAACTTTTAGACTAGTCAAAATTGAAAGGAGTTGCAGATGACAATTCAAATTTAATGAGATTTTAACTCTTCTCTTCTTAACGTCGTTGGGCGACCAAAATGTCGTAACGACAGCTTTATTCAGGTATTTTAACCATTTCCAAATTATCATAGCGACATTTTTTTCAGCTATAGTTACGACATTTTAGTCGTCAATTGATATTCATTGTATTCAATTAAATTCGCCTTTACATAATATCAATAACCCAGTAATTCCCCTACAACCAGGAAGTTATGAATTAAACACTCGTAGGTGAACAAATAATAATAACAAGCTGCAGTAAGAAAATTAATTTGGGTTTTCGATGTTTTAATGCTATTGAGTTCAGTTTTTTTTTTATTGCATATCATACAATATTCTGACGAGTAGCTTTGAAAAATCAGAGATCGACTATCAAAATAAAATATGGTATTTCTTTAACTCTTATTATGCTGAATCCAGAATATTCCTGCTATGACAGGAGGTTTAGATAAAGATCAGACTGCACATATGTATCTTAGTCTAAACGACCTGATTTCCCTTTTTTGGCCAGAGCTGTTTAAGAGATAAATTTTCAAAGGATATATTAACCTACATTTGGTGCTTCCAGTGCTTTCAGCCCTTTGATTTTAACGAAAATCTGTAGAGGATTGATAATCCAGCATGACAAGGGTTAATAGCATTCGTATACAGCTGTATATATACTGAACAAAACATTGACCCTCCGAATTTATGTAATCATTTTTTTATATATATATATATATATATACTGCAAGGATTTTTTACCTTAAGACCACAAAACAGCTCTCTATTTATAGAGCTTTACTACTTTCACAGAAGTAGGGTTATAGTGATAAACGTCCAAAAAGTGTGGTTACTTAAGAGATGAAGAGAATATTTTTGTTTTCATGGACGTATGAACCGAAAAACTAACCACACTGTAAGAATACAGCGTATTTATACAGTGTGATTAGTTTTTCGGTTCATACCTCAATGAAAATAAAAAAATATTCTCTTCATTTCTTATAATTTAATAGCATCGGGCGAAAAGAGCAAGAACTTCACAAATTTTAATATTTTTTTATATGGGACTATTATATGCGGAATCATACAAAATTACTGCGTGCTCAAAATTTTGGTCATGGAGTTAAGAATAATTTTTTCGACCAATCAGAACGCCCGTCTTTGATAGACGAAACTTAAAATTAAATCATATAATGATTAAACGATAACACTTATGTTTTCAATATCGATTGTGTCAACCTATAGCATCTCAAACAGCAACACAACGCCTTCTCGTAGATCCTAGAACATTTGTAAACACTGCCTGAGAAAGACGTCTCAACTGTTCGACAAGGGTACGTTCAAGGTCCTCGAACGTCCGGGGTTGATTGACTTGCTGACGGACATGGCGGCTTAGCTCGTCCAATCGGATCGGATTGAGGTCAAGGCTGTGTGAAGGTCGGTATAAGTCTTTAATACCGGTATTTCTCAGAAAGTCTCAAGTTAGAAATATTGTGCAGAAACGTAAGACCAGGGCCGTGTGTCTGAATAATGGGGAGCTAAAGGGTTGCAAAATCTGATCGCTGTACTTGTTTAGTGGTTAAGTTGCCTTGATTAACAACAAGAGGAGAACGTCATGAGCACAAAACATTCTCTACCATAACACTCCAACCGCCTTATCTTTTTTTTTTTATTTCATCACGAGACTTGTATAATGATGAATGTATTATAGAAATTAAAAGAATGCTTTATTTTTCATGGAAGTATGAACCTAAAAACTTAACATACTTTATTAATACGCAATGAAACAAATATTCTCTTCATTTTTTTTTATATAATTTAATGTTATCAATCAAGGCAAATGAAATATTTTATTTGTTTTGAGTAAAACGTATGGGTCTTTTTTATGCGCAAGCATATAGAATAGTTGAGTGCTGAAAACTTTGCTCTAGGGAGTATGAAAAGAAAATTTCAGCCAACCAAAACGCTTGTTCTTTGATAAACGAAACTAAAATCAAATCAATTTGTGTTAAGCAAAAATGGAGGGTTAATGGAAAATTTATTGCCAGAAGATTTATCGTAACATGTAATTAGTTAAAATCAGCTGATAAAAGTCTTTAAGAAGTTTTGAGGGGCTAGTCTACCCTAATTTAAATTGACTACAGTTAAACTTTTATAAAGCGACAGACCTGGAATAGCCGAAATGAGGTCGTTTAAGGGTTTGGTCGCTCAATATAGTTTTTTTTGTGACATATAAGGGGTCGGTTCGACTGCATACATAAATCATTGCAGGGTTCTCATTTAATCCTATGTTGATGGAACTCGTTAGAATCGCCTTGTTCTAATGAGATCCGCCGACATAGGAAATTAGATTTGATAATTTTATTATCAAAAACAGTCTGGTCGAATGATAAAAGAGGTCGGTTAATAGAGGTTGTCGCTTGAGCTAAGAGCAGGTTTTACACTTGAGAAAACATTGTGGAAAAGGAAAAATTGCTTGTAACAAGCAATTTCTAACCGCTTTCAATTCGGACCAGTCTAAAATTAGAAAAAAAAAACAAACAAAAAAAACCCGGGAAAAGGGCTAAGAGACATCTAAAAGTAAAAAAAAAAACCAAACAAAACAAAACAAAACAAACAAACAAAGAAACAAAACAAAACAACAACAACAACAACAACCAAAAAAAAAAAAAAAAAAAAAAACCAATACAAAACAAAACAAGACAAATACAAAAAACAAAACGGGAAAGGGCTAAGAGACATTTTCTCCACGTTTTGTTATCTTTTCCGATCAAGTTCTTTACATGCCCTATCCAGACAGTTACCAGAAATTCTATATTTTAGCCTGCTACCAGACGACACAATCTTAGACTTGTACAAATTGAGCAATGGCGGCCCTCAGTCAAAGAAATAATTTGTTAATCAAATCATTCATTTTGACTGGGGTTAAAGTTTGAACTCCGACATTGGCCGCCATCTATGTGAATCAGATATGTTAGTCTGACAACTGAAACGTCGTAACTACAGCTTATTAAAGCTTTAGTTATAACGTTCAGGTCGCCAACAAACAATTTTACTCTTTTGTTGGATTTTGCTTGCCTTAGATTTTGTAAAGTTATACCCTTAAATCTCGAAGCGGAGCTAGTGGGCGGGGCGGCGGAGTCTGTAGGTGTGGGCCAGCAATTTGTCAATTGAAAGACGTTGCGAAAGATTTTTCAAAACTGTGCTAAAATTAGAAAATAAATATTATGTGAGATAGAGGTCACTATGGGGAAAGGGAAGAACTCCTTGTACATTAACAACTGGTCAAAATATGCACTTAGCCGACTTCCTGTCAAACATATTATAGTATACATTGTAGGTATCATTATTCATTTCAGCTGAAACTCGATGAATTTATATTTAAGATGTATTAAATTTCTATAAGGAAGTAAACCCAAATTTCTACAATAGCGTCTTTTAACACAAACATGAATTGTTTTTTTTCTCAACCGCCGCATCCAATGTGTGCTGCATCCCATTGTATACATTGATCTGTTTACGTGTTTATAAGAGGTATCAAGATATGAATCGTCTATAAGGACGTAGCCTGTCTCCTAGGCTGTCAGTAAGTGTTGGTTTGTAAGAAAGAAAGATCAATCATGCAAATACATTTCATTCATTGAAATTACCTCCCTTACGTTTCAGAAACTGTCATCACTGATCAGCAAAACAGAGAGATAATTATCCCTTTCCTGTACAATCACCGGTTTTAACGTCCTTGAGAAAACATTGTGGGAAAAGAAGAAATTGCTTGTAGCAAGCAATTCCTTCTTTTTCCACAATATTTTCTACCCCACTGAATGGTTATATTTCAAATTAAATCCACTGTAAGTTTTCGTATGCAAAACCTTTGAATTTCGGACAGGTTTATAATGAATTAAAACAGGAAAGGGATAACAGCTTGATGGTATAGAAACTTTTCAACTAAAATATAAATATCAGTGAGACTGGGAGCAAGTCTAATAAAATCGTCATGAATAAAGGGTATTTGGAACGTTTACGACTATGTTATTGCCATGAATGAATTGATCTATTTGATTACTACATGCATTTTTATCGTGATATTTTTTCTTTCTGTTACTCTTTCTTTCTATCATTCATTCCTTCTTTTACTTCTCGTTCGTTCATTCTTCCGTTCATTCATTTATTCTTTCTTAATTCATTTACCTACTCAATCATTTGCCTTATCATTTATCATTTTTTAAAATTCAGTTTGTTTTGTTTTGCTTTATGGCATTGTTCAGACTACGAACTCCTGTAATAACTTCTTTAACCCATTCCAACACAATGACGCTTTTGGGTGCCCCTCAAGAAAACAATTGGGAAAAACATTGTGTTAAATGAAGAAACTACTTGTAACAAGCAATTTCTTCACTTTTAACAAAGTTTTTTACCTAGAAAATTGAAAAAATAAATCTTAATTTCATAAACTTTAAATTGTCGTCTGCAACTCCTTTCAATTTGGACCAGTTTCAACTTTTGTCGTCTGACAATGGGCTAAAATATCAAAGTGATCTATTCGAGGAAGGTTGAACATAAGACACTCCCCATAAGATATTTACAGATATATATATATTAACCTTTCTCTTGTTACGATAAGACACTCCCCATAATATATTTACAAATATATTTAACTTTCTTTTGTTACGATAAGACACTCCCCATAATATGTTTACAGATATATATTTACCTTTCTCTTCTTACGATAAGGCACTCCCCATAATATGTTTACAGATATATATTTACCTTTCTCTTGTTACGATAAGACAATCCCCATAGTATATTTACAAATAAAAACACGTATTTACCTTTCTCTAGTTACGATTAGACACTCCCCATAATATATTTACAGATATTTACCTTTCTCTTGTTACGATAAGACACTCCCAATAATATGTTTACAGATATATATTTACCTTTCTCTTGTTACGATAAGACACTCCCCATAATATGTTTACAGATATATATTTACCTTTCTCTTGTTACGATAAGACAATCCCCATAGTATATTTACAAATAAAAACACGTATTTACCTTTCTCTAGTTACGATTAGACACTCCCCATAATATATTTACAGATATTTACCTTTCTCTTGTTACGATAAGACACTCCCAATAATATGTTTACAGATATATATTTACCTTTCTCTTGTTACGATAAGACACTCCCCATAATATGTTTACAGATATATATTTACCTTTCTCTTGTTACGATAAGACAATCCCCATAGTATATTTACAAATAAAAACACGTATTTACCTTTCTCTAGTTACGATTAGACACTCCCCATAATATATTTACAGATATTTACCTTTCTCTTGTTACGATAAGACACTCCCAATAATATGTTTACAGATATATATTTACCTTCTCTTCTTACGATAAGACACTCCCCATAATATATTTACAGATATATATTTACCTTTCTCTTGTTACGACCTTGATCTTCTGACCTTGACCCTTTTACCACAAGATGCTGATTTGTAAGAGGTACTTGTATACAAAAACTAAACAGATAATACATTTCTTAATAAAGAAATTACAATTAAATATTAACCCATTACCAGATGACAAAAAATAGACTGGTATAATTACAAAGAAGTTCAAGACTAAAATTCAAATTTGATGAATTAAAAAAAGGTCTCTCCAAAGTTATTTTCATTTTGGGAAGATAGAAAAGTGGGATTGTGTGGAAATGTGTGCAGAAATAAGGCCAGTTTTTCAGTAATAATGGTTTCAAATGTACAGTGAATTTGGACCTTGACCTTTCATATATTGTGCACTAAGGATATTCGTGGTTGGTTTATAGAAATCCATGCGCCATTTTAACCCATTCCTACTCAATGACGCATTTAGACGCCCATAAGAAAAAAAAGCCTTGGGAAACATTGTGGATAATTAAGAAATTGCTTGTTACAAGCAATTTCTTCATTGTCCACAAAGTTTTCTACCCAAAAGGTGAAAAAAATCAAAACTTTCATAAATTTTGAATTGTCGTCTGCAACACCTTTCAATTTGGACTGGTCTAAAATTTTGCCGTCTGTTAATGGGTCAAGCAAACATGCATGTTTTTCTTGTGTCCAACGTACACGAACAATTAGTTCACCCGTGAAAATTAAATCATGCGCCAAACAAATTAATTTCGTCTCTTCTAAAAAAACATTTACATAAATAATCGAACTTTTATTGCATTCTAGGTAAATCACATCACAATACGACGATGAAAGTTAATATAATATTGCTTAAATATCTTTGATCCAGATGCTCATTATGAA
Source organism: Fragum fragum (assembly GCA_946902895.1). Classification (NCBI taxonomy): domain Eukaryota; kingdom Metazoa; phylum Mollusca; class Bivalvia; order Cardiida; family Cardiidae; genus Fragum; species Fragum fragum. The sequence goes on from OX336365.1 coordinate 13,044,848, forward strand.
TCGATATAATCGTCTTTGGGCGTACAAATGTCGTAACTACAGCTTGAATAGAGTTGTAGTTACTACATTTTGCTCGCCCAAGAACGATGAGTTACCCATCTGGCGAAAACGGAACCTGTTTAGAAGTAGTAAGTACATTAATCCTGGTCAGACTGCACAGATTGTGCAAGCTAACAAGGTTAATGTTTGGGTTTTTTTTTTCTTGGAAGGATTCTTGAATCTTGAAAAGTCTATCCACCTTTCTACAAATCTGTTTTAGAAATGCTACCCTTGATTAACCCCTGCTGGTTAGATCCCTATTTACGTATTTGTATTACATTTTCATCTCATGGGTCACACATTAATCATGCTAGCTTAGGCTAACAGAAAACATTTTGAGGTTTCTCAGTGTCCATCGAGAGCAAACTACAACTAGAGGCTTAACCACTTCATCCATTGAATGCCTTCGCCATAAAAAGTAGTTCTTACGTTTTCAGGAATATTGCAAACTCTGCTTGCAAATTCATTTCCTAGGTATTTCGAGCTCACTTTAGCATATCGTGTTCAAAAGTAAGTTTGATCAGAATCTTCACTTTGCGCACTACTTTGTTTGGCCACATGAATTGTGTAGAGGACCCCTTCAAAAGCATGCTATTTAACCCACTCAATCCCACTTTTTTACGCATCTCAACTTAAAATCTTCTTTCAAATTGAACTAGTTTAAGATTTTGTCGTGATGTAATGGGCTAACTCCTGTGTTACTATAACTTCGTTTATTGATAATGATAGCCTTTGAAAATGAAAATTACTTAAAACCATGCTTTGCCAGTTTACAGTACTTTCAGTACTTTAATTTTAAGTTCGGCTTTGTAAGCCTCTAAAATTACGCAGTTGCAAAGACCGTATCATTATGACACAAGAGTTATTTGATGGTGTTGAATTACGTTATTTGATTCCGTCTAACATATATTCGATATTCATATGATATGCTTCTGACAAAAATAACTTACCCGAGATCATTTTTATTCATTATTCATTTTTTGCTTTCAAACCCTTCCATTTTATTTATAGTGTATTTTGATTCTATGTCCAAAACCTACTCAGTAGCTCTAAAATTTCTTCCGTTCATTCTTTATGCGTTCTATATTACCTTTTATTAATAATCTTTAAACCTTTCTAGTAAAAAATTGACATTCTAAACAGACACAATCGGGAACACCAGAAAAAGATCCACACCTGATTCCATATACGGTAGTCTAAAATGACGTCATTTTCATTCTGTATATGAAGTCATAATGCGAATTAGAATGGTAAAGGAGAATTGAATAACTAATAGATTTTTTATTTCATCTTTTTTATTATTATTTCATCTTATTTTTTTTTTTTAATAAAAAGAGGTATGTAATAAATAGAATATAATACTACGACAGAAACGAAACATCTTGTATATGTTTCTCGCCGCGAAGGAAAATTTGATATTCCACTCGACCTTCGGTCTCGTGAAATATCAAAATTTTCCTCCACTGCTCAAAACTAATACAAGGTGGTGTGTCCCTATCGTAACAAGATATTCCATATTTACCACGAGTTATGGTCCGCATGTGACAGAATGAAAAGTTTTATCTACATACCCATAACATTTTAACACTGGTAGAAACGAAAGAGGACTCCGCCTTTCACTTTTACGTGATATTTGACCATTTGACCAATCGCGAGGTCCATCAAAGATTCGAATAATCAAATTATTCATTTGAAACGGAGATGAACTTTGAACTATAACATCTGCCGACATTTTTGTGATCTATTTTTGTCTGTTTTGCGTCTTAAACGTTGTAAGTACAGCTGATTCAAGCTGTAGTTACTTCGTTTCCGTTGGCAACCAATTAACTTTGTTTGTAACATGTTCATGGCAATAGCTTTTGCAAAACTACGTTTTTCAATATCGAAGTTGAAAATCATTTCGGAGTCAATGGATGTGGCCAGCGGAGTCAGTGTTCGGGACCAGCATCCGTCATTTGTCTTTGTGCACATAGATCTCAATAAACAGCTGATTATTACCATTTCAATTCTTAATCTATCTTAGTAAATTCTTGTAAAACTGATTTGTTGACATTTGCTATATCATCCCACGTTAAGTCTTACAAATTTGGACCCCATATTTCCAAGAATATAATGTGAGCCTATGCGTGACATTTCCAACCATTTTGCATGTGCGTGACTCGGACACATTGAGCACCCTGGACAGCCATTCGGGGCAATTAGAATATTCGCTAACTGTTTAAAGAAGCTTTAGGTCAGTATCTATATACAGAGCGTAGAGTGAAGACTCTGATCAGACTGTGCGGATGCACAGGCTGATCTGAGTCTTTACTTGGCGCACATGTGTAATGGTTGGAAATGTCACGCATGCGCTCATTTCAAAATAAAATTTCTTCATATGTCAATCAGAAAGGAAAATTCCAAAGAGAATCACGGGTCCCGGATATTGCTAAAATTTCCCCCGAAATCCGCTATTTTTAAACCAAAAAATCATCAACACGCGTAAGTAAATGCCAAATTCCTTTTATTCTGCTGTTTTAGATCGTCAATTCGATCAATTTCAAGACTCCTGATAACCACATTTTCTGTTCGATATGTGTAATACAGACTAAAATTTCACATTCCGTTCGAAAATTGCCTAATTGTAGGGCATAGACCCGCAAAAGTTCACAACCTCTCCTATAATTTACATTTGTGAGCAATAAGAGAACATTTTGAAATAATCAGCGCCCTATTTCTAGAATTGCAAGAGATATGACCGTAAATATGCGGTCTCGTACCTATGATTTGGTATACTGGGGATTGAAAAAGTGTACTGTATATTGCATTTTGTTAGAAATCTGTGTTCTGGGAATTGACAATTATTCCGAAGCTTTTAATTTGTTTCGTAGTTTAGTACACCGATGAACTGACAAAGAAAATATATCAAATGGTAAACCTTCTTTATTTCTTATTTTATCTGTATATTAAATTTATAATTTGATGCCGCCGTCACAGCGCAGTTGGTAGCGCATCAGATTCCCCAAACACGGGATGTCATGGGTTCCATTCCAAGCGACGGATGACACCAATGACACCCCATGATTGAAGATTGGGAGTTTAAGTGCTACCAGTGAAGGCGGCTCTCAAAGGGTAAAATTGTTTGGATACATATGAATATTAGAGCCGAAAAGTCGAATCTTAGGAAAGCATTGTGTGCTATAAATATTCTAACATGTCTTAACACTTGGTTTCGAGTGCTCGTTTCAGTGACAACTGAGACAATTTTGAATTTTTGTCACTTAACAGAGTCCCACACAATAACGCTTTTTGACGCTCCCTTCACCTAAAACTAATTAGGAAACTATTCAGGACGATGAAGAAATTGCTTGCAACAAGCAATCTTTTCATTTTCAACAGTGTATTCTATCCAGAAATTTGAAAAAATCTTAAATTCCATAAACTTTAAAATGTCTTCTACAACTCCTTTCATTTTGGACCTGTCTTAAAATTTTGTCGTCTGGTAATGGGTTATACATTTTATACTTGTCCATATTCAAGTATGTTGCAGATGTTTCAGATTACATATTTAAGTGAATGAAATTTTGGATTTTTTGCCGTTTGAAGTAGAAAACGTTGTGGGTAATGAAGAAATTGCTTGTAAGGCGTAATGGGTTAAATCTTAGAAAACCATGTTGTGTTCTTGACGCTAAATCATCATCATTCATCGCGACCAGAAACGCGTTGTGAACTCCAACACTGGCCGCCTTTTTGTTAAAACATTGTGTCGGTCTTTAGACTTAAACGACGTAACTATAGCTTATTCAAACTGTAGTAACGACGTTTAAATCGCCACCCAACTGATCTACCTTTTTGTTACATGCTTATTGCTATACCATTTTTTCAAAATAAGTCCTTTTGAAATCGAAGGGGGACTTCCTGTCAGAATCAATGGGCGTGACCAACGGAGAAAGTGAACGGGGCCAGCGAATGGTCAATTCTCGTGCCTCACTTACCCCAGTGTCAATGCATACACGCGGGACGCAATGATAAAAAATTTGGATTACATATGTTATACGTAGGAAATATTATTTTCGATACTTCTTTGATGGATGTGACAAAGTCTTCAAAATAATGCGTTTTATTACCGCGGGCATCAATTACAGTAGGAGACTCCATATACGAGCAAATGATCAGTGTTCCGGTATTCGGTTTTGGGAATCAGCATCATTTCAACAACCAGTACAGTATTTAAGTTCCTACTAAGTCCTGGATGCATATGTGTGACGGAAATTGCGGGCCACAGGATTCGTTGGAAATTGTAAAATTGTCTTAAAAAGTGCTATCGTATTTAGGAAAGACGTGAAGCCAGCCTGCCGTCACTCATTCCTCACTTAAGTAGTCTATTACCTATACAGTTTGTAAAGAAACACGAATTCCAAAATTTTGAACTTGGTATTTGATGATGTAGCGTTTTGGATCTAATGAAGTCGATAATTAATTGAATTGATCCGGCCTTGACATGCAATATAAGCGTGTCTGGACCTCCGACATGTCGATAAGAAGTATCTTCATGGGTGAAAAGACAATTTACCAATCACTGACCCCGCCCACTGACTCCTTCGGCCCCGCCCATTGACTCCAACAGGAAGTTCCGCTTCCTTCTTAATGGCGTTATTTGCAAAATCTCTGGCCAGTAGCATATTATAAATGTGTAGAATGGTTGGTTGGCGACCTAAACGTCGTAAATACAGCTTGGACAAGCTGTATTTACGACGTTGAAGTCGCTAAATCAACAAAAAAAAATAAAAAATAAAAATGGCGACCAATGACTGAGTTCAAACTAAACTCCTAGTCTCCCAGTCTAAATGAATGATTTCATCGGGCGACTAGTTATTTGATTGGCAATCGCGATTGGTCAATTTCACATTTGTGATACCGCGTTTTAAGATACACTTAGGATGCTGGTTGTTCACAACATGTGGACAGTCTATTCTCACAATTCTTTTCTCACACTACTTTCTACCACACAGGATAGTTTCATTTCAAATTGGGCTCAATATTCTACAACATTTTTGAAATGGGGCCAATCTGAAATTTCGAAAAAACAGCAAAAGATTAAAGTTTCGTCGCATTCGATCTAAAATATTTTGCAAAGAAGATTCCTTAGCAGAACTGAGCTTTGCTAGCTTACAATACTTTTAGTACTTTGACTTTTTCTTGCACAGAGGGTACTTCTGTTTTAAACTCGTAAAATCTTGGCTTGTATGTATTTGAACTGCTGTAGGGTGCATTGTCTTGTTATATCATATGCATTCAAAAGAACAGTTTAAAGAATCAAACGATCAATCAAATAATTCATTTAAACTTAAAGTGAACTTTAAATTCCAACATTGGGAGACTTTTTTAGAAGCGTTTTCGTTGGTTTGGCGACATAAACGTCTTAACTACAGCTTATTCAAGATTCAGTTGTGACGTTTAGATCGCCAACTAACAATTTTACTATAAAATAGAATAGAAATTATTGACAAAAAACTTTACAAGTTGAGATTTTTTTGATTTATACATTCCCTAACAATGAAATTTTAACTGGTCCAAATTGAAAGAAGATGCTTACGACAATTTCATTTTTTTTTAACATTATAAAATAGTTGTCTCTTTGGGCAGTAAACAATATAGAGGGTGAATATTTCTTTAAAAATTGATTTTATAAACAACAATGACTCCAAAAGGACAATCATTTGGTGTTTAATAAGACAAGACTACACGTATTTATAAGCTGATCTTCATCTATACCTCTGTAAACAACAACAATCACCAAAAACAGAAACATTCCGAGTTCGGCATGTCAAAATTTAAACAGTCAAAAAAAGTTTTTACCATTGGAGTCCGAATTATGAAGTTAACCCTTTCTCCTACAATCCCTTGTTTTTACGTCCCCGTGATTTGATAAGTGAGAAAACATTGTGGGAAAAGAAGAGATTGATTGTATCAAGAAATTCTTCTCTTTCCACTATATTTTCTTCCATGCTGAATGGTTATTTTTCACATTCAATTTGTACCATTCTAAACATTTGAAAAACGGGAAAGAGTTAAAGGGTATGAATATGAAATCCAATATACAGATGCTCGTAGTATTTTATGCAAAACACGACTAGGAATTTAGAGAAACAAAGATAAAAACAGATAGATTATCATTTTCGCTTTGTCGCTTTTATGTTTGTGTTGATTTTGTTTTCGTGTAAATATGCCACGAAGGGTAATGGAACGTCACATTTAGTTTGACATCAATGCTTTTGGGACTCAGCACACCCATTTACTCCGATTAAAGGTCTAAAATCCTTTCCGCATAAAATCATTATACTTTTTAATTCTCACATTTTATTAGTTAACTTAGCCAATGAAATAAATCAACTTTCTGTAGGAAAAAATGCTTCTATATTTGCTCCCATAAAATATGTCTTAATATTAACGTTATGATGAAATTCTAAAGTCATTATTGTATTACCTATGATCATATTTTTGAAGTGGTTGAAAAGATGGAAACTGCAAAAAAAAAAAAAAAAAAAAAAAAATCAATTGACCAGGGTCCCCATAAACGTGCTCCATCTGTAAGTACCTTGTGTGATAACATTACCACTATTAGTATTTGGTCCTGTTTTAACATAAACTTTATCGCCCGTACTTAGAATAGCCACAATGTTTGCTGTTGTACAGTCATAACTACTGTCACCATCGTATTGTGTTGTATCACTCTTCATAACATTATTCACATAAATACGAAAATTAACGCCTTTGTTGATGTTACCGCAAATCTGTGTGGAAAACTAGTAAGTGCCATTAAGAGGGGAGACAAACTCTCCCGTCTTGGTACTGTAACAGTTTTCTGTATTAACAAGGGTAGTTGTGAAACGCAGCTTTGTATTGGTGTGAGGGGCTTTATTCGACACCGTCCTTGCCAGAAAAGCGACGTTGGGTTTAACTGAATCTGAAAATATGAAGATAAAGCAGTTAACTCTAACCAACGTGATATAATATTATATATCTTATATTATTTATCTTGTATAGTTAAATTTAATACAATATCTTCTTTGAAAAAAAAAAATCAATTGACCCATTTTCCCCCACATTTAGATAAGAAGAATATTTTACAAACTATTTCACCTCTTCCCACAATGTTTTCAGTGATTACAACTGTTACACAAACATTGAACCATCTTCTAAATCAATCACCACAACTTTTGTCGCCTGCTAAGATGATTTATCAAAATTCTCGATTAAACTGTAATCAGAAGACACTAATGGTAATTGATTATAAGAGTAAAAAAAGGGGGAACCACGTAGAACTAAAATAGAAACTATGTATTGTATTTAGGAAGCAAACCCAGCAGGAAAAGAAAGAAATTGTGTATTCAAAGCGTTTACCTCTAACAATATATTGCTCTAAAGATGTCATATATCAGATTTTCATAAAAATATTAGATGTTAAGGCAGTGAATGTTTGAACTACACTATTAAGGATGCTATGTCTATTTTGTGAACTAATTTTTATTTAAATTGGGACAGAAAGACTTCATGTAACACGCATATAAGGTCATTGCGTGTCCAGCTTCTATGATCTTAAGACAATATAAAGATTTTCTTCATAATCTGAAAATTTAATTTAAACGACATGATTTTAATGCTTTTAAATTCTTAATACTTGTTGGATTGAGATTCCTTTCTTCGATCCAATAGCGATTATCATTTAATTTTAAACGATAAATTACAAGAGTTTGAGTTTTGAAAGGTTGAACATTTCTTTGAAAAAAGTGATCGTGAAGGTTTCCCCCTTTCATCAATGAAGCTATCTCTCACAGGATTGTCGTAATTGACCAATCGCGGCATTCAAATGACAAGTCGACAAATGAAATCATTCATTGAGATTAGAAAATTGACCTCCGTCATTGGCCGCCATTTTTGTTTGATTCAAACTGTAGTTACTACGTTTAAGTCGCCAACCAACAATACTGCTTTTTATTACTATCATGCTACTGGGCGTAAATTTAAAATAACCCGTTTAAAATCGTAGCGGGACTTCCTGGCGGAGTCAATGGTTAGGGCTAACGAAGCAAGTTGGCGGGGCCAGCGATTGGTCAATTTACCAATCGCTGACTCCGTCCTTTAACTCCGTTTGGCTCATCCCATTGACCCCAACAGGAAGTTCCCTTCGATTTTATTTTGGAAAGTTTATGGCCAGTTACATGTAACAAAATTGTTAAATGGCCTGTCTGCGACCTAAACGTCGTAAATGCAGGTTGAACAAGCTATAGTTAGAACGTTTATGTCTCCAACCAAACAAATATACTTAACATAAATGGTGGCCGATGTTCTTATTTGATATGAATGGTTTCATTGGTCGACGGATTAAAAACAATTTGAACAACAACAACAACAACACAACAACAACAACAACAACAACAAAAACTAGATTGTATACTTCGTTATCTCATTTGTCCAATCGCTGGGCCCGCCCACTGAATTAGTAGTCCCCGCCCATTAACTCCAACAGCAATTTCTTAATTGTCCACAATGTTTTTTTTATCAAACAAGGAGATTTTTTCAAAATTCAACCAACTAGAAATTATCGTCTGCAGCTTCTTTCAATTTGAACTAGTCTAAGATTTTGTTATTTGCAATGGGTTTACTCCTGGGTTACATTAACCTAGTTTATTTATAGAGATAACCTTTGACAAAGAAAATATTTGCTAGCTTACAGTACTGTCAGTACTTTGATTTGAAACTGTTGTAACTTTTTACCTCTTTGTCTGACAATGGTGTTGTTTTTTTTTCTACCAGGCTGTAACGTTTACCCATAGCTGCACAACACTTTAGACTGGCACAAGTTCAAAGAAGTTGCACTTTCGCTCTTAAATAATAATAATGAAAAACTGCGTCATTTAGATAGAAATCTTTATTAGAAGTGAAGAAATTGGTCATTATAACCCATTTCTTCCTTTTACTGGATGTGTCCAAAGCCTTTTTCTTTAGGGTAGTAAAAAGCGGGATTGTGTGGGAATGGGTTAAATGATTTGTATACGTTATTACAGATTAATCATACCTTTCAATAAAGCAGGAAAATTTTCACGAGTTTTGTTTGTGTATTCATGGACATCCGTGGACAACCTAGCAATCTGGGATTCTGAAGTCGTCACAAGGTTGTCAATTCTTTTTTCCATTGCTGCCATTGATTCTTTCTGCGACTTGAGATGTGACTGTGTTTTGTGTCTGACTTCATTTTTAACGTCATTAGCCAGCCTTGTGATGTCACTTTCCATTTTTGAGCGATCGGTTTTAATTTGATTCACTTGATCATCCAACTCTTGCTGTTTAACGGCAAAAACTTTCTCAAAGTTATCCACCTTGTTACTTAAAACAACCATCTTTTCAAGAAGTTTCTCTTGAAAATCAAAGTTGGAATAGCATCTAGGCTCTGATTCAGCTTTTCCTGTCCCGATAATTCCGACAATTGCAGCCGTATAAATAATGTTAATTTCCATTTTGCTGATAATATTGCAATAATATATTCTTAAATCTACTGAAATTTTCACTTTTCCCAGACGACAAGCTTACGCATTAAGCTGTAGCCGAGACTTTTGATAACTGTGCGTTCCGTTTTTTTAACCGGCATTTTATGAGAGATTGCAGTCTATTTACTTTGAATGCGATTGGTCGTTTAAGAAAAGAGGCTATTGAGTGCCCTCTAGGCGTAGATCCGATAGACGAATTACTTATTTCAGTCAAAGCGCTAAAAGCGCTGAAAGCCAGAGATATGTATACAGGAGAGATATATAACCAGGGCAGAAAAAGTTTGATGGTAGGATTATCGGAGGTGTCACTTTCTACCCAAATCTACTGTCGATTATGCGCAGATCTGCCAAATTATGCGCTAGGTGACACAACCTGCCCACAATAATTTTCTTCCCGCTTTTGATGTATTGTAACGATATATATTTACATGTATATATCGTTACATATTTTTCACCCGATCAAAATAATTTGAAGGAATCTGATAAAGGCCACCCAAGGATCCTTCCTGTGAATCTTGGTTGAACTGTGTTCAGTACTTTCTGAGAAGAAGGTTTTTAAGTAAGAATTGACGGACGGACGGCCGACGGACACCGCATCATGACAAAAGCCCACTGGCTTTCAGCTAGTTGAGCTAAAGAGAGAGCTAGAGAGTGAGATAGAGTGAAGCGTGTAGCCAGGTTCGAACTAGGACGCTCTCGCGTGCGCTGCATGTATACAACCACACAGACCAATTTCGTTATGTAAATATGCGCTTTATAATTTCCAGATAAAGAGAGCGAGAGAGAGCGGGCTGATGTTTACCAGATTAACACGATTATGTTCACCTCTAAAAAGCGATATGTAGACGTTGTATCCTTTGGGTAGAATTCGGAGGTAAAATATATAGAAACAAAGTCCGAGCACGACGAAACTGTTTTCAGACCGTGCGAATATGTTCCTATCAATGACCAATTAATTTGTAAACCCTTTCCTGTTTTTCCAAATTTTCGACAGGTCCAAATTGAAAGAGGTTGCAGACGACAATTAAAATTGGATGCAATTAAAAAGGAAACCCTCCTTTATTGTAGAAAATATTGTTTGAACAAGCAATTTCTCCTTTTCCTACAATATTTTCTCTAGTGTTACATCACATTAACGTAAAAACCCGGTTTTGAATAGGAAAGGGTTAAACAAAACATTCCAATCGTGCGTAAAACCGACAGCTTCGCTTATCAGCTTTATACAGCAACTTCGTCTAACCGGACCGTTTTAACAGTTTTACTCTAGAATTAGTAATATAATTTAAGAATAAAACAAACACCGTATTGTTTCTTAACAATATGATATGATTGTATAGGATTAATTATTTCCATAATAGTATATATCTCCTTTCTTTCTGTCCAATAACTCATCAAGTTTTGATAATTTTGCCAAATTCAGAACACTCACACCAAAGTACTGTACATCAAGTCGATAGCTTTCAATGACTCAAATCTCGTCTTCGTCATTCTCGCCCCAATCGGGTGTATTAATCTATACTCGCAGTCATGTAATTCGCCCCGATCTTATTTCCACGTGGCAGAATATTATATCATTTGCGTTAGATGTTTTCACATTTTTACATTAAACTCTACATGTGTTGAAATTTTACCGTGGTATCTTCAGCCTCGGATTGCTACGCAATCTCAGGCTAAAAACACTTCTAAATTCGAATTATATACAGTTCATTGTGAAATTTAGGAGTTACAGTGGGAGAATATCATTTTTCACCGACAATAGAGTTTACAAGCGAGAGGGCTATGACGGCCCTTTATCGATCGTCTAAGTAAATTCAAAACTATGAAACTATTTTCTGTCTTTTTCAGGGTAAACTTTTCTATGTAAAATATGGTGCGCTCCGGGGAAATCCTAATTCAAGTACATGTGTTATCCGTAACGGAGAGTTACCGGATTGGCCATTTGACCAATTTGGTCATATATCAAGACCAGAATTAAAGTGTTGACCTCTGAAACTTGTGTCCAATATTTCAATTGGTTGATAACTGCTGCTTTTCCAACCAACAATTCAGCCAACAATCCCACTAACAATCCCAAACAACATCACAACAATCCCACTGACAATTCTATCAACAATCCCGTCAACAATGCCGTCAACAATCCCACAACATTCCATCAACAATGTCATCAATATTCCCACCAAAAATCCCATCAACAGTCCCACAACAATCCCACAAAAAAGCTCACAACAATCCAACTAATCATCCCACAACAAATCCACCAACAATTTGCTATCTTATGTTATTTTGCGAACAAAATGTGATTTTGTTTCCGAGTCAAACTACCTTCTCAGAGGTCACTGGGCGTGGTAATTCCTAGACTGGCACAATTCTATGCGCAGTTAGATATTTCTAGGCTTTGCGATTTGTCTGAAATATAATTCTTTTGAATTTATCCTTCTTTTTTCTATGTAAATGTAGATGTGTCTGGTAGGAACTCGAATATGGTCACATGATTTACACAGCTACTGTCGAAAAAATTTAATTTAACAAAGTTTAAAGATTGTAAAAAGGAAATAATTCTTGTATCTTCTCTGTGAATTAAGGCACTTCCTGAATATGCTCTAAGCATTAGGAGCACAGAAATTTTATGGTCACACACACACACGCACACTTACAAAAAAATCTAGGCCAACAACCATAGTTATTTCATGGAATCAAATGCACTTAAGAAATTGAGAAACCTCCTATCAAAGGAACAATCCTACGCAGTTCATTTGAAATGGCCGGTCTGTTAAAGACACTATGCATTGATTGCCCTGCCCACTGGGCTTTGACAGAAAGTACAAATTAAATATAAATGGCGTTGTTTTGCAAAGATTTATGGCCAGTTACATGTAACAAAGCACGGAACGGTTGGTTGGCGACCTGAACGACGCAAATTAAGATCAACTAAACGTCGTAACTACAGCTCAAATAAGCTGTAGTAACGACATACATGAAGCCAAATTAGCAAAAAAGCTCTACGTAAATATCGAGCAACGTCGGATTTCAAAGTTCACTTCCGACCTAAATACATAATTTAATTGGTCCATCGATGTTTTTATTTTCTTCCGCAATTCATGAATTTCAATGTCAAAAATCAAACTGTCAGATGTCAACAATCATTACCATTTGAGCAACTACCCCCCCCCCCCCCCGCCACAAACACACACACACAAAAAACCAACAAAAAACAAAGGATAAACTGTATGTATTTACATTAATAAGTTAAGTTGTTTCTTGTTTTCATCGAGAAAACCTACCCCAAAAGACCAAGTTTTGACTCTATCGTCGCCTTCACACACATTGCTACTTGCACTTTCCCCTTTAACGTAATTACTCAATATTAGAAATAGACCATATTCAAGGAGTTATAATGAATTGTTCATCTTCGTTAGCCAAGGTTGACGCCTAAAACGTGTCTATTCACGTGCATGGACACGTAGTGGGCGTAACTCTAGGCTAGCGAAGATGTGAGTTGTTATGAAATACAGAATGTATAAACCCTTTATTGCACAATCCCTTGTTTTACGTCCCTATGATTTTATACTTGAGAAGACATTTGGGGAAAAGAAGAAATTGCTTGTAACAAGCAATTTCTGCTTTTTCCCACAATATTTTCTAACCTGTAGGTGGTTACTTTTCGAATGGCACCCACCTCTAGGAAAGATAGTTCTGAAAAACAATGTTGAAAATGAAGCAATTTCTGCATTTTCCACATAATTTTCTACCCAGTGGGGCAAAATTTTAAAAATTCCAACAGTTTTAACTAATTCTTTCAATTTAGACTGGTCTGAAATTTCACTGTGTGGAAATGGGTTGAATCATCTATCAAAAAGAGTGATTGATTGATTGATTGATTGATTATATGGGGTTTGACACCACTCTTAACAGTATTTCAGTCATATCGTGGCGGCTGGGGCACCTAACAATGGATTCCTGGTATTTCTCACACCAGTACTACCACTACATCCTACTACCACTACATTCTTCCTAGCCTCTAGCTGCTATCACACTTAGGTAAACGATTATCCATTGGTGAGAGACAAATGTCAGAAAGGATATGTGCCACCGCCGGGGATAGAACACAAGACATCCCATGATTGAAGAGTAGAAGTCTGACGCGCTTCCGACTGCGCTATGACTGCGGCCTAAAGGAATGAAGAGGATTTTTGTTGTTGTTTTTATTGAGGTAGGATACATAGATACTGAAATGTGATTAGGATTTTTTGTTTTATACTTCAGTGGAAACAACAAATATATATATATATATATTAATTTCTTATGATTTGATATCAGCAACATAAAAGAGCAAGGAAATCACAGTTATTTCAAGTACTTTGTTGGCAAGTACCATCACCAGTTCGTTATAAACATTTTATTTTTCGTGGAGGCATAGAACACATTTTTTTCAGACAAACAGAACGCATAAATTTTGATAGACGTATCCAAAACTAGATAGTTCAAATATATCAGATACAATATAATAATTTATAAAGCTCTTATCTGTTAAATCTGGCGAGCACCGAGGAGATCGCTAAACTAATATTTATGAACAGTAACGCAAAAATGGGCCACCAGGAGTTCGTATCAATATTGTTTGAGTACCGCCAAACATAAAAGGGCAAACAGGACTTCGTCAAATCACTACAAGATGACAAAATTTTAGACTGGTCCAAATTGAAAGAAGATGCAGACCACAATATTAGGTTTACCCAATTCTAAAGTTCTTTAAACTGCAATTTCTTAAGTCCAGGCATCACTTTGATTATTTGACTGAAAATATCTTTCGTCTCCAAACGATCAGTTTTTTGAGCCGTTTTCATTTCTAAATTCAGTTTGATCAACCTTTTAATTTTTCGACCTAAACACTTAATTTCTATTTCTTATTTGGGCATAGATCACATGATATTTTTTCATATTTTTGAATTAAAAATAAAACTTTTTGATTCATTTTGAAAAAAAAAAAAAAAAAAAAAAAGATTTTAGTCTGGTATTTTTTTTAATTGTTCTGGTCGAGATAAAGTATTAACCGGGACTTTAAAAACTTTAGAATAATCACGTGATCTATGCCCAACTGACTGATAAATAATTAGTATTCGTGTCTAACTTTTGACCGAAAAGTTAAAAAAAAAATATTGCAATTGGATTGACATTGTTTTATATTTCAATGATGGATGTTCTTAGTCAGTAATTCCTTTGTGTAGAAAATTGGCCAAAAGCGAAGGTTTTCAGCCTTTGACCGTCCGCAAAGTTTGACGGGCGATTTTTTACAACACTTTTTCCTAAAAATAAATCAAAGAAAACGACAAAAGATATAATCTTCTTCTTTTTAATAGATGACCCGTTTAAAAAATTCTGAGTTTTATAACTACTCGTATCCACTCTAAATGTTCTTGAAGTTATATTTAATATTTGATCTCGTAAATATTGCAGCTTATCAGCAGTCATGGGATGATTTATGGGAATGGACGCAATCGTTTCTAATATGACAGCTGTGAATTCATTGTTTGTTTTTGTCATCGCAAAACATTAACATGGCCTTAAGTCAATACGTTGCCGTGAGCAGAGGTATATTGAACACGTCCCCTCCTTCTGTGCTTTCATACGTACCTGTACACAAACCCCCTTCATTACTTTACAGGTATGGATGTATTTCCATTTTTTTGCTGCGTTATAGCAAGAAAGGTGTGTGTGTGTGGGGGGGGGATAAAGAAATTAATTGTTGCAAGCAACTTCTTCAGTTTACACAATGTTTTCCGATTGTTTATTTGAGGGGCGACAGAAAGCGTCATTGTGTGGTAATTTGTTAAGAAATTGTGTTTATTGTAGTGGGGCCGCAGCCATAGCGCAGTTGGTTGCTCGTCGGACTCTCAATCACGAGATCCAGGGTTCGATCCCCGATCGCGGCAAATATTCTTTCCGACGCTTGTCTCCCACCAATGGGTGGATAATCCTTAACCTAAGTGGGATGAGTAGCCTGAGGCTCTGAAAGGATGCAGTGGTAGTACTGTTGGGAGAAATACCAGGAATGCATGGTCAGGTGCTCCAGTCGCCGCAATATGACTGAAATACTGTTAAAAGCGGTGTTAAACCCAATTCAATCAAACAAATTATGTTGTGTTTTTGTTTTATTCATGTAATGGCTTCCTTTGTCCCAATAGTCGATACAATGAATTTGATCCTGAAAGAACTGTGACATATGTTTAAAAAAAGTCAATAGAATGCATACTGTAATCAGAAATAAGAGAACAATTCGCGCTATAAAGCGCCCATTATAACTACCGACTGTAGATATCTAAAACAGCACAAGTTTTCCAACTTCAAATGCCACATTAACACAAGTGTGACTAGTATGCCATAGAGGTATAACGCCCAAATTATAAGATGATTGAGACGGACATGTAGTCTTCAAATTGTAAAGAAATACCTTTTGATCTCAAGTACCTCTAAATCATACTTGTCCGAGGCATCTTCTTAAAACAATTATTCTGACGCAATATCAGGACAAAGCCTCAAGAGTGCTCAACATGTATTTTTAAGAATTGACCAAGTAACCTATTTTTTACCCAAAGTGACCAAAAACTTGACTTATCATAGGTATCGTAGAGGAGAACATTCCTATCGGGAGATTTAGCATAAGGGTAATCTCTCTTTGACACAATAAGAAGTTCTAAAGGATGATATGGTGACCTAGTAAGCTACACTTGCTGAAATCAGAGAGCTATTGTCATGGCGTGGTGTCCGTCGTGCGCGCGTCAATCCGTCCGTCCGCAAACTTTTCCTTTGAAAATCTTTTCCTCACAAAGTACTGAACAGATTTCAACCAAATTTTAGAGAATTGATCCTTGGGTGACCCTCTATCAGATTTCTTCAAAGAATTTGAATCGGATAAAAAAGGGCGGGGCTAATTTCCTCATATGGTGAAACCTTTGAAAATATTCTTCTCAGAAACCGGTGGATGGATTTCAACCAAATTTCACAGAAATGATCCTTGGGTGACCCTCTATCAGATTCCTTCAAAGAATTTTGGTCGGATGAATAACATGGCTTTAATGGGCGGGGCTAATTTCAATATATGGTAAAGGCTTTGAAAATCTTCTTCTTAGAACCTAGTGGATGGATTTCAATCAAATTTCACAGAAATGATCCTATGGTGAACCTCTAACAGATTTCTTCAAAGAATTTAGATCGCATAAAAACATGGCCTTGATGGGGGGCTAATTTAAATGTATGGTAAAAGCTTTGAAAATTTTCTTTCCAGACACCAATAGTTGGAAAATGATCCTCGGGTAAACATTTATCATATTGCTTCAAATTATTTTGATCGGATGAAAAATGTGGCTTTAATGGGCGAGGCTAATTTCCATATATAGTAAAAGCTTTGAAATTCTTCTTCTCAAAACCAGTCGATGGATTGCAACCAAATTTGACCTGATCCATCCTTGGGTGACCTTTTATCAGATTATTAAAAAGAAATTTGATTGGATGAAGAATGTGGTTTTTTATGGACAGGGATAACTTCCATATATGGTATATACTGAAACTTTGTAAATTTCTCAGAAACATGTTGTTGGATTTCAACCAAATTTCACAGGAATGATTCTAAGACGACTGTTTGTCAGATTCCTTCAAATAATTTTGATTGATTGAAAAACATGACTATTACGATGATGGTTTATGTACACATTTGGAATACAGTGGAAATTTTACATAAGGAATTTTACATAACTTGGCTTTTGTAAAAACAATGAAAAGCTTTCAATGACTTAGATTTATCTTCCTTATATTTAGTTAATACTGAATTCATGCGAACATTTTCTTAATCAGTTCAATCATGCCTGTGGAGCGATACGGGCGATACGGGCGCTCAAGCGTCTCTAGTTTTTCACATCAAGTGGCCTAATATGGATCACATCTGAGATAGAATTAAGACATTCTGACCAAATGTGGGGATACTTGAGCCAGACACATGGCCTCTAGAGTGCTCTCAGGGTATAAATAAGACCTATAAACCAGTGACCTCCTTTCTGACCATGTATGCCTACGTTATAATTAACAGAAAGATTTTAAACATATTTCGAAACATTTTAGTTAATAATGTGACCACCTAAGTGCAGTCCAGAGAATTCTATGAAATGATCCAACTCGATCAAACATCTAAAGGTGTCTAAGACACCGAAAAACAACCATTTCAAGCAAGTTGCTAAACATTGGAGTCAAAATATTGCCTCTATGAGATGGACAAGTAATTTCTATTATGTAACCCAGTGATCTACTTACTAAAACAACTTGACCAAATATCAAACTTCTTCGAGATTTCATTGAGACAAACGTTCCGACAAAATATCAAGACATTTGAGCCAAAAACGTGGCCTGTAAGTGGCACACAAGGTAGTTCTGATATATGACTCGGTGACCTTTTGTTTCTACATGGCCCAAAGCAATCTATTCCAAGGTAGAAATCAGAAAAAAAATTACAGTTTCCAAATATTTGAGTCAGAATTTTGTTCTCAATGTTGAAAACATGATTTTGACGCACCATGGAAGAGAGACGACAGACGCCGGACAAAATATTACCTTGCGACAAAAGCGATTCAGATAAAACCTTCACACTTTTCAACTTTCAACAGACAGCAAACATTAATGGAGCCTGGCATTCTTCTTTTATGATAGCATTTTGCATAAAAAATAACAAAGATTGGAAAACAAATGTGTTTAGATAAGATATTGCGAATGAGCTTCAAGTTCCGAAATAAGATGTCCCAAACAGCACTTCTAAGCGCTTCTTAGTTTGCTCAACATAGTTGTGGAAACCCCAACTCGACGAGTTGTTGTTTTACAATCCGTCCTATACTTTGAGAAATGAGATTATTGGAATTATAACTGTATTTTTCTTAATTTCTAAGTAAATAATATTCGTTTTACATCCGAAATTAATTATGTCCGGGTTATATCCCCATAATGATGTGTACTTGGTTATTTTTTCAGTTATTTTTCATAATTGATTCTCATATTTAAAGTCGCATTTTATCAATCAACCCGTAAGAAATATAAAGTAGGTTTGAATCTAATTTAATTTTTCTAAAAAATTAGAAAGGTAATAAACCTGAAATGAGTACCAAATTGACCAATGCGGTTTTCAATCAACGAATATATCTACCAATCAAATCATTCGTTCAGCCGTTTAATTTCGAAGCGGGACTTCACGTCGGAGTCAATGGGCGTGACCAATGCAGTAAGTGGGCGACAACAAAGTTTATTATCGACTCTTGTCCTTAACTGGAGCACAAGTCAAAAAATACATGAACACAATAACTGAGGAAAGTTACAAGCAATACATATCAAAAACTAACACCTAGCCATAATTATGAGGAAGACAATCTCTTGATTAACTATGATTCTCAATATAAAAGTTACTTGATTAACTAATCTCTAGCATTAGAAGGACCAGTCTTTTAAACTGTATTACAAAATAGCATGTTACTAGACTACTAAATCTCTTACTGTTCCAACCTTAAAGTTTGATTTGTAAATAAACAAAGAAAAATTTGTACTTGAAATTGTTGGAGCTGAACGGCAAGAGCAGGACTAGTCTTTTAATTTGACTAGATTAACAACTAACCAGATAACAAAGTCTTGAACTGATCCAAATTGACTAAGAAAAAGTTGCAGAAGGCAATCCGAAGCTGATAAAATGTTAACAATTTTTAGTCTTTCTATTTGCGGATAATTGAAGGAAATGGCTTGTTACAAGCAAATCACTTCATTCCCAACAATGCCTCAAAGGTTTTCTCCTTTAGAGTCCCTGACGGCATCAGTAAATGGGAATGAGATTACTGATGTACCCATACTTGGTATAAATGACCATATATTTGAAAGGCTAGTAGAAGGAAAAAGAAAGTGCTACCGTTGACTTCCAAGTATAGAGATATACCTAAATGTATATGGTTAAAATACTTTCTTAAACCAACAGCCACAACCACCTCAAAACAGAAAACCTATTGAGGCGTATACAATAAATATCACAGTACCGGGCAGACGCAGCAATATGATTGGTCATTTGATTCTGAATTGTGTGGCAATGTGTTGATTAAGACTCAGTTATTAGTACAAAAGGGATTAATAATTCCAGGACAGGCCCAGGATCAATTCAAGTGTATGTACACCCACAAAGCTCCCACACCATTTACATGTTTAGGTTTAAACATGCTGAAGCTTTTAGCTAACTATCTGACTCAACACAATATATTCAATTATCACAAAAGTGTTCCATATATATCATATTTTAAATCATTGACTAGAGTGTTAAAGTCTGATCAACCAAAACTACGATCTTTTCCAAGAAGGTTAAATGTTTGTGTATATTTCAAGATAAGTTTTAAGCACAACCTTACAATATTTTGAGATCTTGAAAAGAAGGTGACAATCACATGTATCCATAACATTTTCAAATTCAAAAATATTAGTAGGCTTTTTGAACAGATCTCTTGGCAAATGCACCTTTCTTAAATCTTCAAACTATGTACATTCCATAAGATAGTTGTTCAGAAAACAAAACTCACATATTCGGTCATCACGTGCAGTACCTAGAAATCTAACCCATCCAATGGGGAATCTATGATTCAAACGGAAATGGAAAATGAAAGAGCTAGATCAAGTGGCAAGATATTAAAAAAAAACTCTTCACATCGCAAAGAATGTTTGTAGATTCTGTAGTTAAGACATTTAGGCGATTCATAAACAGATCTTTCCCAAAGCTCCTTATAATTTTCAATAAGCGTTATTTGACAGTTTTTGAAATACCTTTTGGAATACATAAATTTTGATTAAGCCAGAGTTGAAACTTGTCCGTTTCTTGCAGCCATTTCGACTGAAAATAGCTCTCCTCGTGCATTTTAAGTAAAATCTCATAAAGTTTATGAGAAATCTTGTTATGCTTTATAATTGGGGCCAGCGTTTGGTCGATTAGGTTCATACGGACATGATTACGAATAGAGGATATCTAATGAGTGGTCATGGAATACCGAATTCATTAATCGAGTCATCTATACAGCTTTGTCGAGCTTTTATATTTGAGATGACGAGTATAATTAATTAGAGATTTTTTGATCACGAATTTGATATTCTATTTACAACATGACCTTAAATTTTGCAATAAATCAATAAACTGTATAGAATTCATTTAAGAGATGAAGAGAATATTTTTAGTTTTCATGGAGGTATGAACCGAAAATTTAATCACACTGTATGAATACGCGAAGCGACCAGTCAGAACGCCCAATTTTGATAGACGAAACTGAAAATTAAATTATCTATATATGATATTCCGCAAAAGATATAACGCCGTTAGTAAAATGACGTCATGTAATGTGTTATGACGTTATTTTGGTGGTAAAATAAAGGCTTCAAATTCATTTGCTTAGTTATTACGCTAGTGTAATATCACCCGTGTAAAATAAAAATCTCAACAGGTTTATTTCAGTCTAGGGTCGTAGGTTTATTGTAATGGTTTTTATTTCGTAATATTTGAACAGATTTTCATGAAAATTTGGTATAGGAAAAATATCTGCTTTTCCAATAACTATCAATGTCTTTTTCACGATATATTCCTTTTTAGTGTTAAACACACTAAATGCACTACAAATATAAATTAATGTGATATATTACCAATGATCTACTTTGAAACGTCGGAATTTATCGGGTTAGGTCGTTAGTCTTCGGGTGAAAGCGATCACGATTGTATTGCTAGCGGAAATTATTGACGTAATTGATACGTCATGGAAACTACAAATAAGGCAATTTTCGGTGCAAACGACTGATAAAGTTTTTAATCGATTTTATTCGGTTTCTTTCGGATGGTACTTCGCTGACTATTTTGCCGTCTCGTAACGCGATTTTTTTGCTTCTTTTCTATATTTTTCTACAGATACGAACAGTCATTTTAATTACAAAATCAGGTTAATCGCCTTCTAACAGTTGTCTGAAAGCATTACAGTTAGAAATTCGAAAATTGGGAGCCTTTTTTTTCTCTCTCAAAATCTATGCAAGCCACTTTAACATAATTTGTCGAATACCTGTATTTTGATTGGCTAAAAAAAATTCATATCATAGTACAAAGGCATGAGAGTAGGGGAGACCGGGGTTAAATGAGTCACTAGTTAAATGAACCAATACGATTAACTCACGAGTGACATTCGTTTTCACATCAATGGTGTAAGTATACAATGCGAGAAAGTTCAAATACTCATCAATGGAAATTTGGAGAGTTTTTGTTAAAGTTGACCGTTTCAATGCCCGAATAATGCAATCTCCGGGTGAAGAGTTTTTTCACAATTCATATGTTCGTCTTAGTATTACAATACACAGCTATACATAGAAATAACCTATGTAGCTTACATATACATGCTAACTTCAGAATATAATGTTGCATTCCATTATTGGCGTCGTAAGAACGGTTCTTCACTGATGACAATTTTGTGACCATGGTGTGTCCCGTTGTGAATTGAACCACTAAGAAAGGAGTAGATCAGTAGTTCTACTCTAAAATAGCTAATAGCCAATAAACTAATTATGAACGACAAAACTTGAGAGTGGTCCAAACAGAAAGAAGTTTCCGACGAAAATAAAAAAATGCGGAATAACTATCATTTTAATATGCACCCATTGAACTGGAATATATATTTAATTACCCCGTCAATTTGTCTGCTTGTTTGTCAGCAAATACAATCGGTCATTGCTTTTGAACGATAGGTATAACGTTATTTAAACCCATTCCCACACAATGATGCTTTTAAAAGCCTTTCTATATAAAAGCGTTGCAAAACATTGTGGCTTATGAAGAAATTGCTTGTGACAAGCAATTTCCTTATTATCCGCAACGTTGTTTACCCCAAATGACAAGGATTTTAAAATTGTCACCACCTTAAAATTGTTGTCTACAACTTCTTTGAATTTAGACCAGTGTATTTTTTTCGTCTGGGTTAAAGGGAAAAATCTATTGTGTAGATATTAAAGTCGGGGAAATCCATCAATATCATATTTTAAGATGAGGTTAAGAAACAAACAAACAAAAACTTTAACATTGCTCAAACCTTTTGATGATTTGCAACAGAGCATTCTTTTTTTCACATGCGTATTGCTTGTGGTAGAAAAAAAAAATGAATAAAATCTGCCTATCCCAAGATCATCTATAATTGTCAAGGACATTTATCAAGAGAATACTTACTCAAAATTAAATCTTGCAGATTATGACAGTAAAAAATAGACTCTCAATTTTCACATTTTCAACTGTAATGCTTTCAGACATTTGAAAGTGGGTGATTAAGTTGATTTTGTAATTACTGTTTATAACTTTAAGAGACGCTAAAAAAGTACAGCCCAAAATTGAAATGCAGCCTTAGTACCTCGGGCGGATACATTCTCTTTTTTTTTTGCCGAAAATTGCCTTATTTCTGGTTTCCTTCACGTATGAATTACGTCATAAGCTTTTCAAGAGCCACTTTATTATTGATTATAACTCTTGAATAGTAAGTGCTCCGGCCTTCATATTTATGAAGATCTTTTTTTTTTGCATGACAACTTTCTGTTGAACATGAAGTAAATGTCTTCCGTAAAAGTCAAGTCTGTTTTTCAAGGTAATATTTATATATATTTTTATATATATAAAGAAATACACTGGCTTAACTTTTGAATGGTAAGTGATATGGCATTTATATTTCAAATATGTGGACCTTTAGCTGATAAAATTGTCGACGTCACCACTGAAGGTCAAGACAGCAATCTATTGTCAGGGCGTGGTGTCCGTCGTACGTCCGTCTGTATATTTACTTTAAAATTATTCTCCCTGGAAAGAACAGAACTAAATTCAATTAAATTTTATTGAAATGATCCCTGAATGGCCCTTTATCAAATTATTTCAAAGAATTTTGATAGGATGGTAAACATGACTTTTAAGCGCGGGGCTAGTTACCATGTATTTGGAAGCTTTAAAATCTTGTTCTCAGAAACCAGTGGATGGGTTTATCAAATTCCTTCAAAGAATATTAATCGGATACCTGGATAGAAAATATTGTCTAAAACGAAGAAATTGCTTGTTGTAAGCAATTTCTTCATTTTACACAATGTTTTCCCAATCGCTTTTCTTGAGGGGTGTCAAAAAGCGTCACTGTGTGGGCATTTTTGTGAATTAGAAAATATCTGCCAGACTTTCACTACTGTGCGAGAGATGTTGATGTTTGACACGGTCAATATTATATAGCACACTAAGACAACCCTAGTTGGGATTTTTCAAAAAAGGGGTTTATTTAACCCTAGTCTTCCCGAACCATGCGCAAAGTGTAGTTCAATAAAACCTGTCTCTAACTGATAAATATTTTGATTATTAGACACCTTTTTAATAAAGTAATGAAAGATAAAGATAAGGTTTTTCTGGCTTGTTTGTTTCATAGAGGTGTGAAACAAAAAAGACATTATCATACTTCCGTGTAAATGCAGGCCTTGGACTTTTAAATGCCTTCTCTTCTGACCATCATTGGCCCACACTTTATCAGTGATTAAGATCATCGAAACACAAAAGCGTCTCAAGAAAAGGCTATCGTCCGGCTGAGTTTGGGGACTTATGTAGTATTTGATATTCAAATTATGTCTGAATCGAAAACAGACCTACAGATAAAGGGCGTAATTCGTATTTTAGATTTCAATATTTCACAATAAACCCTATGTTGTAGGTACTCATTTGAATCGTTTCAACGAGACGATTCAAATGAGTACCCACAACATAGGGCTTCGTTGAGGTTTAAGGGTTCTGGAATACTATTACCCCTTCTTATCTTACACATTTGGACTTAGACTCACCTCCCGTGATACTTTCATTATTTATTCACAAGGAAGATATATTTTGAATTTCATGAAATTATCTTCCGTGAAAACAAAGAAAGTTTGTCACGCGGATAGAGCCGTCGAAAATGAAAGGAAAGATATTTTCTGAATATCATGAAAATACCTTCCATGAAAACAGAGAAAGTTTGTCACGCGAACAGAGTCGAGGTCAATGCCAAAGTAGACAAAGTACAGGGAATGGTTATACCTCGAATCTATATTCCAAAGTAGCCGAACTAACAAAGAATAATCCTCAAAAAGAGATCTGAAAAAAATATATTGTAAGGATGGTATTTTTACCAATCAGGTGCCATCATGGTGTTCGACTCATATGCAAAGGAAAATTATTAGGGAATAATATGTTACCATGGAGATACAACATCTTGTATTTATGGTGTACCATTTGGGACAAAATACCCCTCTAAGTCTTCTAAGCCTAAAAAACGCATGCACGCGTGTGCGCTTGTATTTTCAAGTGCTCGCGTTATTTGCGCGCGTTTTCAAAATATGACGTGCACGCGTAAAAAGTAAACTACTTAAAATTGTGCGTGCACTTGTAAATTAGGCATACTTGCACATTTTAAACCTTTGAACGCTAAGTAATTATGCGCGCACGCCTAAATTTTGTGAATGTATCTGTATTATTTACCGAAGGACGAGTAGAATATCAGATTGTCTGCACACAGCGAGAAGCAAATACAAAATGTTGTATCAAAATCGATATTTAATATTTAATTCATTATAGATCCCCCCTTTCTTTTTTATTGAATAGCCTACATTTGATGAAATAGTAATAAAAATAATAAAACACACATACTGCATTTCTGCACGTATTTCCCTTATTTTTACTATACTTATTTCGTTTAATTAAATCATGACGTTATTTACAGAATGAAAATGACGTTATCTAAGACTACCTTCAATAGAAGCATATTTGTAAGATACGAAATTTTATTTGTTTTTTCAACTTTCTGGGTAGAAAACATTATGGAAAATGAAGTAATTGCTTCCCAATCATTTTTCTTGAGGGGCTTCAAAAAGCGTCAAAGTGTTCGAATTGGTTAATACAAATGTACATATACAAATTTAACTGTGCTCGGTATCGTATTTGGACTTTTTGTGTAATAATTCGGCTTAACTTTTTATATTTTTACTTTGAATATTCTTAAACTCAGAAATATCAGTAACGTTTGAAGACTATTAGACTGAGAACGACTTAATCCATTACCGGACCACAAAATTATAGACTTATCCAAATTGGAAGAAGATGAAGACGACAAATTTTTACTTTATAGAATTTATGAATATCTTTGTCATTGGGGATAGAAAATATTGTGGGAAATAACGATATTGCATGTAAAAAAACATGTTTTCCAATGCTTTTTTACTAGGGGGCGGCATACAGAGCTGGATTGTGGGGGAAAGGGTTAAAAAAACAAAACAAAAAAAACATAAAAATGTTCGTTGTTGTAAGATTGTTAGTCTGTCCGAATTCTATTACTCCGAGCATGGAACCGGCTAATCAGTCTTTCAACCGTATCGGTGCACTCAGCTTGATCAAGTAGACTAACCATGCACATTTCTACATTTTCTTTCTTTTTTAAGTTCACGTGATCAGACTTCATGTACTTTTTTAAATTAAATCGATACACTATCACCTAGTAGTATTGGTCTTTATGTGAAATCAATGCATTTGTCAAAATGGAAAGTGAAAAATTGATAAAAAACCATTGTAGGTGCATATTTGAATAAAAAATACCATTGCATAATAATTGAGCAATCGCTGCTGTAAATCATAGGAGAAGTCGACCAATGAAAACGTTTATTAAAACCGGGAGTCAGTTTTGAACTTCTACATCAGCCGCCATTTTATTAGTTTGCCGACTTAACCATCGTAACTACAGCTCATTCACACTATAACTACGACGTTAAAGTCGCTAACCATTCATTTTTAACATAGTTCTTGCTATACATTTTGCAAATAAATGCCGTTTAAAATCGATTCGGATTTTCCAGTGGAAGTCAATGGGAGGGGCCATCGGAGTCGGGGTGGGGGTGGGGGTAGGGGTAGGGGGGTGGGGTGTCAGCGATTGGTCAATTGGACATCACTAAATGTTCGAGTATTTTTGTTGATATTTTTATTGCCGCTACAGATTGGCGCTGGTTGAGATCTTTGAAGAATTTGTCCTGACAGACGGACAATTGACCAATCGCTATCCTAGCCCTCTTATTCCATTTGTAACGCCTGTCGACTCCAACAGATTGTCCTGCTTCGATTTTAAGCGTTTTTAAACGGCGTTATTTTACAAAATCTATGGCAAGTAGCTTGTACCAAGAAGGTAGAATAGTTGGTTGGCGACCTAAAGGTCGTTACTACAGCTTGAAAAGCTGTAGTTATGACGTTTACGCCGCCAAACCAACAAAAAAGGTAAACAAATTTGGCGACTGATGTAGGAGTTCAAAACTCCTTTCTGGTTCAAATGAATGATTTCATTGGTCGACTAGTTATTTGACTGACAGTCGCGATTTGCCTTTGGAAAACATTCTTACCGATCTTTTCGTTAGAAGGGGGCTATTGATCGGATGAAGAAAATGGCTTTTACGGATTAGGATATATTCGGTATATGGTATGTAGTGAAACCTTTAAAAAAAAATCCCAGTTGATTGATTTTTGACGACATTTTAGAGGAACGGTTCTTTATGAGATTCCATTCAAAGAATTTGGATCAGATAGAAACATGGCTTTAATGGGCGGGGCTTATTTCTATATAAGGTATATAGTGAAAACTTTGAAAATCTTCTCCTCAGAAACCAGTTAATTTAATTCGACCAAAATGCTCAGCAATAATTCTTGATGACTATTTGTCATATTCCTTCAGAGAATTGTCCAATCGCTTGCTCCAAAGGTCCCGCCTATTTGCTCA
This sequence comes from Fragum fragum, assembly GCA_946902895.1. Classification (NCBI taxonomy): domain Eukaryota; kingdom Metazoa; phylum Mollusca; class Bivalvia; order Cardiida; family Cardiidae; genus Fragum; species Fragum fragum. The sequence goes on from OX336365.1 coordinate 13,072,236, forward strand.
GGAAGTACCGCTTCGCCTTTAACGGCGTTATTATGTAAAATAGATGGCCAGTAGCATGTAATTAAAAAGTTTGTACGTAAACGTCGTAACTACTGCTTGAATATGCTGAAGGTACGATGTTTAATGCGCTAAACCAGCAAACTGAAGGATAGGTTTCAAACAAATTTCAATGGAGTCCTCAATCGGATTTTTGGGGACAAAATATCAGTAGTTTAAAAAGAGAAGGTTCGAATGTTACAAACTTTCATGTATGGATAAAATATTGATACAAGGGAAATAATTGATACTGAGCGGAAGAGAATATTTGTTGTATAAAAGGAAGTTTTCTCCCTTAAGTAAATTAGTGAAGCAATTAGAATTACTTTCATGATAAGTGAATTCAGACCGATTCGCTTAAGCGCCTTTAGTTCCTTTTTCTCTTTGCATAAGCGAATTATTTTAACTCTTGCCATTCAGAGGAATTACTAATTGAAAGTGAGTGTCGATTATAGAATTGAATAACCAATCAAAATATTCCCCAACTTTTGCGTGAAAGCTTGTTAGTTGGTATGGCGACTTAAACGTCGTAACTATAGCTTATTTAACTACAGCTTATTCAAGCTGTACTTACAACGTTTAGGTAGTCAATCAACCGTTTCAAATTTCGTGACATGTAAGGCTATTTACAAAACATCCCGTTTGATATCTAAGTGGAACTTCCTATAGGGGTTCGGTGGGCGTGACCAGGAATTATCTAATTCATCCCAGGCCTGTTACTTTACGTCAAATTTACTGAAAATTTTGACGTGTCATATTTCAATATTGAGTAACAACCTGCAGTCGACTGTTTTTGATATCAGGAAATTAAAGATAAAACACTTGCGGCCTCAATTCGGGAATCTAATACGTTCCGTGTTGAACTTAAAGAAGACTATTTTAATTTCACAACTAACGTTACTGCTTCTTCAATAATGATTTAAATCGTAATGATTATAATGATAGTGATGATCAAATGATAGTAGGCCAATTTAATTACACAACTAACACAGCTGCTACTGCGATAATAATTAAAATCGTAATAATTATAATGATGATGAAATGAAAGTAGACCATTTTAACTACACAACAACACTACTGCTACTTAATAATAATTAAAATCGTAATAATTATAATGATGATGAAATGAAAGTAGACCATTTAAATTACACAACTAACACAGCTGCAACTGCGATAGAAATTGAAATCGTAATAATTAAAATGATGATACAAATGATAGTAGGCCATTTAAATTACACAACTAACACAGCTGCTACTGCGATAATAATTAAAATCGTAATAATTATAATGATGATGAAATGAAAGTAGACCATTTTAATTACACAACTAACACAGCTGCTACTGCGATAATAATTAAAATCGTAATAATTATAATGATGATGAAATGAAAGTAGACCATTTTAATTACACAACTATCACAGCTGCTACTGCGATAATAATTAAAATCGTAATAATTATAATGATGATGAAATGAAAATAGACCATTTTAATTAAACAACTAACACAGCTGCTACTGCGATAATAATTAAAATCGAAATAATTATAATGGTGATGATTATAAAATGATAGTAGACCATTTTAATTACACAACTAACACTGCTGCTACTTCAATATTGATTAAAATCTTATTAATTATAAGGATGATGATTATAAAATGATAATAGGTCATTTTAGCCCTTTCCCGATTTCAAAATCATAGACATGTCGAATAAGAAAAGATGTTGCAGACAACAATTAAGAGCAGGTGCTTTTCAAAAAGCAACCAGCAAACAGTTTAGAAAATATTGTAGGAAATAAAGAAATTGCTTGTAACGAGCAATTTCTTCTTTTCACAAAATGTTTTCTCAAGTATAAAGTCTGAGGAACGAAAAAACAACGGATTGTCCAGAAAAGGGTTTATTACACAACAAACACTGCTGCTACTTTATCAATAATTAAAATCGTAGTAATTATAATGATGATTACCATAAATTGATAGTAGGCCATTTTAGTTACACAACTAACACTGCTGCTTCTCAATAAATAAATAAATATAAATAATTATAATGATGATGTGATGAAATAAAAGTGGGCCATTTTAACCAATTTCCAGACGACAACATTTTCGATCGGTCCAAATTGAAAGGAATGTTGACGACAATTGAAGGTTGATGAATTTTTTTTTTAACTTTCCGAGGTAAAAAACAAGTGTAGAAGGAAGAACTTGCTTGCCACAAGCAATTTCTTCATTTAACGCAATGTTTTCCCATTTTTTTTTGGGGGGGGGGAGAGGGGGGGCGTCCAAAAGGGTCACTGTGTAGGATATATCATTTCAACATCGGGTTCTCTTGTTCAAACAATGTTAAGCGTTGGGAATGAACCAAAAACCTAATGTCGATGTGCTCGCGTATCACCCCTTTTTGTGTTGATGATGTGGTGGAGAGAGAGAGAGAGAGAGGGGGGGGGAAAGAAAGACAATTGAGGAAGGGAGGGAGAGAGGGAGGAAGGGAGTGGGAAGAGAAGGAGGGAGAGAGAAGGGGGAGGAGTTAAATAGATAGATACATGTAGATAGATAGATAGATAGATAAATAGATACATAGATACATAGATAGATAGATAGATAGATAGATAGATAGGTAGAAAGATAGATAGATAGATAGATAGATAGATAGATAGATAGATAGATAGATAGATAGATAGATAGATAGATAGATAGACAGACAGACAGACAGACAAAAAACAGACAGACAGACAGACAGATAGATAGATAGATAGATAGATAGATAGATAGATAGATAGATAGATAGATAGATAGATAGATAGATAGATAGATAGATAGATAGATAGATAGATAGATAGATAGATAGATAGATAGATAGATAGATAGATAGATAGATAGATAGATAGATAGATAGAGAGAGAGAGTGAGAGAGAGAGAGATAGAGAGAGAAAGAGAGAGAGAAGGAAGGGGGGAGGGAGAAAGATAGATAGAGCGAGCGAGAGAGAGAGAGAGAAAGAGAAGTTAGAAAATCAGAGGAGAAAAAAAGAAAGGTAAAATGAAATTAAGATGTATAGAGAGAGGTGCAAGAGAGAACCTGTGAGGGTTTGAATGTCAAAATGGTGTAAAAATAAGGTAAAAAATTGAAAAATTAGACTATCTGTATTTAATATCGAAACTATTGGGTTTTCCAACATCAAAAGTTAAGTCAAGAAGACGTCTATGGGTGCAAAAACTATTGTAAAAACAGATGCAACTTACCTTTTTCATTATTCTTTTTATATCGCTGATCGACTTTGAATGAGACTTATGAGAAAACTAACAATCTGGCTAAATTAAAATTCACAAACATCGCACCTACAATTTTATTCAAGCTGTAGTTACGACATTTGGTCATCCAACGACGATATTCTTCTCTAATGTACAACGAATTTTAAATTTACTAACGGTTATTTCTGACAACCGGCTAAATAATTGACCGTTCGCTGGTCCCGCCCACTTACTCGTTTGGCCACGCCCACTGACTCGGAGATGAAGTTCCGTTTCGATTTTTTACGGCGTTATTTTGCAATATTTATGGCCGGTAGCATGCAACAAAAAAGTAGAATAGTTGGTTGGCGACCTAAACGTCGTAACTACAGCTTGAATTAGCTGTAGTTACGACGTTTAAGTCTCCAAACCAACAAAAAATCTGAACAAAAATGGCGACCAATGTTTGGAGTTCAAAACTCACTTCTGGCCAAAAGCGCACAAATTCATTGGTCGTCCGATAATTTGAATGACAGTAGTGATTGGTCAGTTTTGCAGATGACTTTCTTTGTGTGCTAAGGGTTTCTACCCAAACCTCGTAACTACAACCTATTCCAAGCTGTAGTTACGAGGTTTTGGTACAACACCGTCGATTTTAAATGGAATGAATTCGAAATGTGTCTAAATCAATAATCCGTCTCACTGCTTCTGTGTGTGTAAAGGGTTACACAAAGCATTTCCTCAGAGTTCTACAATAACCTCGTAACTACAACTAAATGAAGCTGTAGTTATGAGGGTTTGGTACAACATCGTCAATGTAAATTGTATGAATTCGAAATGACTCATTTTTGTTTTGTAAAAGGAAAGAGAGGAAGCTATTTCATGTTTTTGAAGGATAATTTCGCCATTTTTCTATAAAAAAGAAAAATAAGGTTGGTAAATCATATTTCCCTTTTTCCTCTTTTCTCAGGAGAGGGGAAATACTACGCAAATTTCGTAAATTTACTAGAATTATAACAGAAGGAGTTTTTACCCTTGTCTTACTGATCCCGGAATAGTCCTGTTTTGGTAGTAGTAGTGGCAGGTGTATAGACTAAGATCAGCCTGCACGGACGTGCGGTCTGATCTTAGTCCACACTACCTGCTTTTTCTTTTAGTTTTGAGGAAATGTTTGAACACGAAATAGATTTGAATTCGACAAAATTAAAATATTGTGAAGAAAGGATAGATATTAAGCAGGACTAATATTCTGTAATGTATTGTATTGGGCTGTTTGTCTGTGCGTTTCCCAACAAAAATAGGTGTGAATTATTTTTTCCTTTTTTTATATGAGCAGTGTACCCAAGCAGCGGGTGAATTAAAGTTTACAATTTCGTTTCTCAAAAATGTTTCAAAAGCGCTGGGGATACACTTATTTCAGTGGATTATCGAGATGTCTCGGTGGATTATCATTTGATAATTTCACAGAGAACAGTGATACAATGAAACCATGTTTTAAAAGATTTTGCCCTGCAATCGTTCATTTCAAGCATTTGAAACGTCATTTATGCGGGACTTAAGACACAGATGACGTCATCACAAAGGGCTTTTGGAGGTTTGGACGGATATTTTCATAATTTGTTTCTCTGCTTTTTATAAAGAACAAACAAAAGCAATATTTTTCACTCATTGCTGCGCCATTCGTGAAAATATACCTTTTGATATTCACTCTGTGAAATATAAACCGATCGTATACTGAAACGACTATTTATTCTCTATATAATTAAAATTTAGTAGGCCTACACTGCGTTCAATTCAAGCAGTATAGTTGCAACTACATGTGGCATTATATAAAGTCAAGTGGAAGAGTTGTCATTCCCTGTTGTCTGCCATGCGTTCGTGCGTTTGGCATTATATTCGTCCAATGTATGAAGTCAAGTGGAATAGTTGACACTCACTGCTACCTGGCATGCGTTTGGCATTACATAATGACTTGATACAGTGGGCGCGTATGGCATGTGTTCGTCGACTTGACTTTATACAGTGGACAAGGCTTTCTTGTGAACAATTATCCGTATATTTCCAGATAAGCTGGAGAACTCAGAATCAGTTATTTACTGTTTTATTTGAAAGAGGAAAGAGGCCCAAGTCAATAAAAATGAAACCATGGGAACATTTGAATAGCTCAAGTTGATGTTGCATCTATAGTCGCAAACGTTATGGCGACGCAGATGATAATGACGGTGTATACATTTCTAATTTTTGTTTCTGTCCAGTTGTTAGTAGAAGCTTACACCACATGAATGGACAAGGATCGCTGCCTATGTGAATACAGTGCACTAACAGAAACGTTGGAAATTCAATGTGCCACACAACCTATGATAAAACGCGATGTTTATACGTGTTTGTCCTCATACATAAATGCGACCAAACTAATCTTCACTGAAAGCGGTCTAGCAGCTATTCCTGCTGAGATAAACATTCTTAGGAGACTCAGGCATTTAGATTTATCTCGCAATAATCTGACACAGATAAATTTACTCTCACTTAAAGACGTTTGTGAAAGACTGGAATTCTTAATCTTAGACCAAAATATGTTACACATACTGAGGAATGGTTCAATGGACTGTCTAGCTTCTTTGCGGTATCTGTCAGTGACAAACAACTCATTGTCAAAAATTGAAAATGGAACTTTCAATGATAATCTCAAACAGCTGAATCAAGTGAATGTGATGTACAATTCTCTGAAATCTTTGGATGCCAGTGTTGGTTATTTACCAATGCTGAAATTAAATAAAACTGTCAGAGTAAATGCAACTTGGAATGACATTAGTCTTATTACAAACCACATGAATATTAGCATCATGGATATAAAATTAAGCTACAGTTTTAAATTTTGTATGACTCACAACAACTTCACGGGAGTCGACCTTACTTATTATCTTGATCTATTTCACGTCACTAGTATTTTACAACTTTACCGCTTAGAAAGTGGCAGTTTTGACGTTCGATTTAATCCTTTTATTTGTGATTGTGCCATGGAACCATTCGCAGAAAAATTAAGAGAATTCAGACCAATGGACCCGGATAATCCAGTATTTTCTATAACATGTCACATGCCCGCTAAATTATCCGGCATGATGGTTTATAAAGTGCCACCGAATCAGTTCAACTGCTCTATTTACAAGAACTGTCCCGAAGGTTGTTCTTGTTCAAATACTGTAGCCCTACAACTGATAACGATCGAATGTGGAGTTGACTACCAACGATATTCACTACCTGACCATATACCCAGACAGAAAACAATAAATATCCGCATACATTCAAAAAACTTAAAGAAACTTTCAAATAGAATTTATCTTAAAGATACGACAATGTTAGATGTGTCTAGCTGTGCCATCGAAACAATCTCTGTGGATGTACTACGACCAATGTTTAAAATACAGACGGTTTATTTACATTCTAATGCATTGATTCGAATGCCCAAAGAGATAGAAAATGTCAGGATAAATGGTTTAAGGTCATTGACACTTCGTGGGAACCCATTTGCATGTGACTGTCATTCTCTGTGGTTCAAAAAATGGCTAATGATAAACAAAAACATCATATTAGATATTGACAGAGTCCTCTGTGGAAGCGGTTCTGGAAAAGGAAAACAAATAATTTATGTGGATGATGCGGATTTTAGATGTAATTACCCCATCTCGAAAAAAGAAGTTTTGATCATTGTCTTTTCAGTTGTGTTTTTTATGATTGTTGTCTTTGTTTTGATACATCATAACAGGACCAATATACAGGTCATTTTGATAGCTTACTGCAAGGTAAACTGCTTTCGTCGACAAGCACACGGAGACTTTCAGTTTGACGTATTCATCTCCCATAGTAGCAAAGATGATGTCTGGGTAATCGAAACACTTATCAAAAAATTGGAGAACGAAACACCTCCGTATAAGATATTCTTTGATGAGACAGACTTTCAACCAGGCAAGACCATTGTGTACAATGTAATTCGTGCTATACAATCCAGCAGAACAACGCTACTTGTTCTGACCAACAACTTTTTACGGAGCGATTGGTGCATGATGGAATTCAAGCAAGCTTATCTCAAACTACTAAAGGATAATGACATCAATTTCATAGTCATTATAATGGAAGAATTGGACCAATACCTAATAGGAAAAGAATTGAGGTACTATCTGGAAACACACGTTTACATTAATTACACCGACAAGTATTTTTGGCCAAAACTGTTGCAAGCCTTACCAATGGTGGGACTGAATACAGGTTGTACCCAAGGAACGGAGGAATCTGAAAGGCGTCCATTACTTGGAACTTAAATGTGAAAGAGCTGGTAGGAGGTGCCAAATCTTATATATTCATGACAATTGTTCCTTAACCAATAGATTTATTTCGTAGATCATGAGTCTGCTTGCTTAAGACTAGTTTAAATTCCCGTGTCGGGGAAAATGTCATACCAAATCCTCTTACTGCAAGACTACTTTTTACTATAACTGGAAATTTTAATATTTGTTTAATAACTTGTTGTATATGAAACATGGTATTTAAATTAGATGGATTCTGTACCTAGAAACGAAGCCAAGATTATTGGATGTTTTTGAGAGATACAAAGTCAAACATTTTAGTTTGGGAATTTATCCTTAAAAACCAATATATCTAGTTGGATTTGCAAAAAAAAAAAAAAAAAAAAAAAAATAATAAATAAATAAAATAAAATAAATAAATAAATAAATAAATAACCTTATTCTTGAATGCTCCCTATCTTTTTTAATAGGGACAACAGGCAAACTATTTTACATGAGTATCCTTGAATATTAACCCATTTCAACTCAATGTGTATTTAGGACTCCAAAGAAGTGCAATTTTCATTTGACTGATGTTCTAATTTGGAAATAGGGCCTTTCGACATATGACCAGGGCATAAAAATTGCCATCTCGAGACGGTTTCATGCAAATTTAACTGATATAACTCAATTGATTTTTAGGTCACCTGACCGAATGGTCATGGTGACCTATTGCAATCATCGTTTGTCCGTCGTCGTGCGTCGTCCGTCGTCCGTCGTCCGTTAACTTTTAAACATTTTCATCTTCTTCTCAAGAACTACTGGGCGGATTTCAACCAAACTTGGTAGAAAGCATCATTGGGGGATGCCAATTCAAGATTGTGAAAATAGGGGTTCTGGGGGTCATAGGGGCCCAAATAGGGGCCAAAAAGGGGTAATTTTTGGTACTTCTTTAAAAATCTTCTTCTAATAAACCGTTAATGCCAGAGCTTAAATATTTTGTGTGCATGACAACTAGGACAGGTTATATTATAAATCGTGAAATTCATGCCCCTGGGGTCATGTATGGGGCCACACCCAGAGGTCAAAGTTCATCATGTTAAAAAATTCACATTTTCATCTTCTTCTGATGAAGTACAAAGCCAATTTCAAACAAACTTGGTGAAAAGCATCATTTGGTAATGGTTATTCGGATTTGTGAAAATAAAAAAGTGGGGGGGGGGTCAGGGGGCCCTAAAATGGGGACCAAAAGGGGGTAATTTTTGGTAAATTTTAAATATTTCATCTTCTTCTCAAGAACTACTGGGCGGATTTCAACCAAACTTGGTAGAAAGCATCATTGGGGGATGCCAATTCAAGTTTGTGAAAATAGGGGTTCTGGGGGTCAAAGGGGCCCAAATAGGGGCCAAAAAGGGGTAATTTTTGGTACTTCTTTAAAAATCTTCTTCTAATAAACCGTTAATGCCAGAGCTTAAATATTCTATGTGCATGACAACTAGGACAGGTATATTATAAATCGTGAAATTCATGTCCCTGGGGTCATGTATGGGGCCACACCCAGAGGTCAAAGTTCATCATGTTAAAAAATTCACATTTTCACCTTCTTCTGATGAAGTACTTAGCCAATTTCATACAAACTTGGTGAAAAGCATCATTTGGTAATGGTTATTCGGATTTGTGAAAATAAAAAAGTGGGGTGGTCAGGGGGCCCTAAAATGGGGACCAAAAGGGGGTAATTTTTGGTAAATTTTAAATATTTCATCTTCTTCTCAAGAACTACTGGGCGGATTTCAACCAAACTTGGTAGAAAGCATCATTGGGGGATGCCAATTCAAGTTTGTGAAAATAGGGGTTCTGGGGGTCAAAGGGGCCCAAATAGGGGCCAAAAAGGGGTAATTTTTGGTACTTCTTTAAAAATCTTCTTCTAATAAACCATTAATGCCAGAGCTTAAATATTCTGTGTGCATGACAACTAGGACAGGTATATTATAAATCGTGAAATTCATGTCCTTTGGGTCATGTATGGGGCCACACCCAGAGGTCAAAGTTCATCATGTTAAAAAATTCACATTTTCACCTTCTTCTGATGAAGTACTAAGCCAATTTCAAACAAACTTGGTGAAAAGCATCATTTGGTAATGGTTATTCGGATTTGTGAAAATAAAAAAGTGTGGGGGGGGGTCAGGGGGCCCTAAAATGGGGACCAAAAGGGGGTAATTTTTGGTAACTTTTAAATATTTCATCTTCTTCTCAAGAACTACTGGGCGGATTTCAACCAAACTTGGTAGAAAGCATCATTGGGGGATGCCAATTCAAGTTTGTGAAAATAGGGGTTCTGGGGGTCAAAGGGGCCCAAATAGGGGGCAAAAAGGGGTAATTTTTGGTACTTCTTTAAAAATCTTCTTCTAATAAACCGTTAATGCCAGAGCTTAAACATTCTGTGTGCATGACAACTAGGACAGGTTTATTATAAATCGTGAAATTCATGTCCCTGGGGTCATGTATGGGGCCACACCCAGAGGTCAAAGTTCATCATGTTAAAAAATTCACATTTTCACCTTCTTCTGATGAAGTACTAAGCCAATTTCAAACAAACTTGGTGAAAAGCATCTTTTGGTAATGGTTATTCGGATTTGTGAAAATAAAAAAAGGGGGGGTCAGGGGGCCCTAAAATGGGGACCAAAAGGGGGTAATTTTTGGTAAATTTTAAATATTTCATCTTCTTCTCAAGAACTACTGGGCGGATTTCAACCAAACTTGGTAGAAAGCATCATTGGGGGATGTCAATTCAAGTTTGTGAAAATTAAAAGGCTGGAGGTCAGGGGTGCCTAAAATGGGGACCAAAAGGGGGTCATTTTTGGTAACTTTCATCTTCTTCTCAAGAACTACTGAGGGGATTTCAACCAAACCTTTTTCTAATTCTTTCAAACAAAATCACTTGTCTTGGTGCTCTTTTACTCAGGTGACCGTTAAGGCTCACTGGGCCTCTTGTTATATTTTGTGGTTCGTGATAAATTTGACTTTTATGATACATTTAAAACTTAAGCAAAACGTATCTGTCTAGTATAAACGGAGAAATTGACGAAAGAACTCAATAAACAAGAGCCGTTAGAGACTGTTTATGCCCGAATAAGTGCTTGTCTAAAATGCTCGAATGAACCATAATAATTATCGATATGTTCACAAAGGGAAAAGTGCACGAAAACACCGAAACAAAGTCCGACAAAGGTACAAGATTAAAGAAATATTTCATTAAACGTCCTTTTCCCAAACCACGTTGTCTTCATAAACATTATGTAAAGATTATATAGAAAAGGGATTTTTAAAAGAAGTACACTTTTTTATTACGTAACCTTAAACTTGAGAAATGAGGGGAACTTTCAAGTGTTTGAAGTTTCGTCCAATTTGTTACAGGGCTTTGGATAAATGGCTTCGGAAGGATTGGCGTATATATGGCCTGGTGACTATATGCTCGCCCAATCTTTTTATTGGAGCAGGAAAAAACGAATTATAATAATCTTTTTTAGGAGGGTCACTAGACATTTCGTTGTTACGTGTTGGTGTAGTAAGTCGAATTTCCCTATTAAACCTTTGGAACGATTTTAATATGTACCTACATATTAAACATAAAAACTCTAATTCGATTATGCTGCAAAGCCATAATAAACAATTTCCAAACACATAGTGATTCGTCCAACGTATTCTCCGAAAAATAGTACGTTTAGTTTCTTAAAGTTGAACTTTGTATAAAACCCGTTTAAATAAATTTTAGATATTTGAACGCGCATCAATAACTGCTCCCAACATCTTTCACTGAACGGAACTTACTTTCATTTGAGACAGCAGGTAATATCTAGTGATGAAGAATGAAGGATCATCTTCGGGATATCCGTTTGAAACATGAAAAGCCCATCAATTTCCATTTTAAAATGGTACATCACGCGCTGGTTTACGGTTTTAAAAATGATATACAATATACTCTGCAGACAGAATAGAGCGCAAGATTTGTCAATCAGCATTGATCAAAAAGTTGTAGACCGTGCAACCTTTTGACCGTGCAATTTCATAAAACGTTATTCGACGTCTGATGAATCGTTTGAAAGTCAACGTCGCGTGAACGTTGCCAAACGACAATTAGATGCCGTTCGCGACTTTGATATATCGTCGCTGGGCGATCGAAGCCTCATAACAACAGTTCAAAAAGAGGGCCAGTGGCCCTGGCGCTCACCTGAGATAAGGCTCTTTTTTTCTTCAAAGTCGAACACAAACTGGGTCGGGAGAAGACCTCGTTTAACAGTCAACTAAAATCAACAAGCCCAATTTGGTTTAAATTAGCCAAATAGTTTTTCAAGGGTTGCCTTCTTTACTTTAGGCCTAATCACCCTGTGGCTCGAAAATTTTATAAATTTTGAAAGAGGTCAATGTACTGATGCTTCATGCAAAATTTTAGACTCTTCAACTTCTGGATCAGAAGGAGATGGGTTTTATTCCTCATTTTTTTTTCAATTTTACTCTTGTTGTCATAGCAACCTGTGTTTTCAACTGATTAAATTCTTTTGTTGAAATCAGCCCAGTAGTTTGGAGGAGATGTCGTTTTTAAAATCCTTCTTTATTTCTATATAAGCCCCTCCCCCCTGGGGCTCCGCCCCTTGGGCCCTAGGTTGATGATTTGAGCAATTCTGAAAGAGGTCAATGTACTGATGCTTCATGCCAAATATCAAGACTCTAGGCCCTCCAGTTTTGTTGCCAAGGCAACCAGAGTTTCAATTCCTATATAAGCCCCCCCCCCCTCTGGGGCTCCGCCCCTAGGTTCCCGAGGATGATGGTTTTAGGAATTTTGAAAGTCGTCATTGAACCGATGCCTCATGCAATGAGTTTTCATTAAAATTTTGTTGCCATGGCAACCAAAGTTTTTAACAGATTTCAATTTTGTAAGCATTTTTTAAAGGGCACCACCGAAGGAACATGCATGCCAAATTTGTTTGAAATCCGCCCAGTGATTTGGGAGGATATGTAGTTTTAAAAACCCTTCTTTACTTCTTTATAAGCCCCCCCCCCCCCTGGGACTCCGCCCATGGGTCCCGAAGGGTGATGATTTTAGCAATTCTGAAAGAGATCATTGTTCCGATGTTTCATGCCAAATATAAAGGCTCAACACCTTCTGGGTCAGGAGAAGATAATTTTTAAAAAGATTTCATTTAAATTTCAGTTTTGTTGCAGCTGTTTGGTAGGCAATGGTGTTTTAGTAATCCTTCTTTATTTTTTCATTTTCCCCAACCCCCTTAAGCTCCGCCCCTGGGTACCCGAGGGAGATGATTTTAGAAAATCTGAAAGAGGTCAATGTACTGATGCTTCATGCCATATATTAAGGCTTTACGCCTTCTGGGTCTAGAGTAGATAATTTTCAAAGTTTTTATTGAAATTTCAGTTTTGTTAACATGGCAACCAGAGTTTTAAACGGATTCTATTCTTTTAGCAATTTTCATATGACATCACCTAAGGAACACTCCTGCCAAATTTGGTTGAAACCTTCTTTACTTCTATATACCCCCCCCCCAATTGGGGCTCCGCCCTGGCTAACCGAGGGTGATGATTTTAGCGATTCTGAAAGAGGTCATTGTACTGATACTTCATGACAAATATCTAGACTCTACCCCTTCTGGGTCAGGAGTTTTTAACGGATTTCAATTTTTTTAGCAATTTATAAAGGGCACCACCCAAGGAACATTCATGCCAAATTTGGTTGAAATCCGCCCAACGGTTTGAGAGGAGATGTCATTTTAAGATTGTTGATACTCGACGCACGACGGATGCAGAACACAGTACGACCAAAATACCCCACCATGAGCACTTCTTGCTAAAGTGAGCTAACAAAATCATTTACGATGCCACGGTTGCCCGACGAGGATGTCTCATTTCATTCAATAAAAATTATCCACTTCTCTAAGGAAAACATCACATGATCTTTTAACGGGTTTCTTTAAAAGTTATAAACAATATTGTCAACTTTTAACGGATTTCAATTTCAATTTCCTGATAGTGCCCCCACGTATGAATACGATAATAATGAGAGTCTGATTTATTATTTAAACAGGCGACTCAAAACTACGAATGGATATTTCTATTTATTAATTAAGTCCAGGATTAGTACAGGAAAAGTGAAAACGTGAGTTACAAATTACAATAGCGCCATATTAGTATTGACTGATTGATTGAATGGGGTTTAACGCCATTAGCATTTCACTCATATCGTGGCGGCTGGAGCACCAAACAATGGATTCCTGTTATTTCTCATACCATTACTACCACTCCATCCTTTCCTAGCCTCCAGCTGCTATCCCACTTAGATCTACGATTATCCACCCATTGGTGAGTGATAAATGTCAGAAAGGATATGTGCCACCGCCGGCCATATTAGTATAGCTTTCATGGCCATCGTTAAAGGGAGGTATCGATGTTTCTAAAACCTAGATAAGAAAAATTGTCAGTCGCCAAAAAATATGCAAATTGGAGTCAGATTTTGTCTTCGCGGTAATCTGATAGGCTTAAAGTGACCTTTTTTGGTTATATAGGAAAGGTTCGGCGGAATTCCAAGTTATTTTAGATATCACGGAATTTGGTTGTCGATACCGCATGACTTCATTTGCATATGACCCAATGTCAACGGAAGATAACTAATTGACAAGCGGAACAATCAATGTCCTACATTAGGTCCAATCAAATGGTTACCGAAAAAATATGGTAAGTGTCTTTATTCGTTTGGACGCTTATGACAGTTTTGACTGATCTTTACAGAATTTAAGACTGGCTAGCGAACATAACTCCTGAGGACGTATTGATGACATATTGATTACGTTGTTTGAGCAAATTATTTTTGAATACGAGATTCCAATGGTTATCCGCGTGAATGACCCAATATTTTTCGCAACTGTCTCGGCTAAATCTACAAATAGATTAAGAGCTTACGTAGGCTATAAGGGAAATACCATTGTTTATTCAGATAAACGACCCGTGATTGAAGCAAAACTACTTTTCAGAATATTGTATTAAAATGGTATACGAGATGGAATAAGAATTATCAAAAGCTGTGGCATGAAAAAAAAACATTGATACTTACCTTTAAAACAATACAGATGAGATAAAAGAATATTAACATTTTGTTAATAAACAATATGAATTTGAAGGATAAAGAAATACTGTTTTTCGATCCCGAACTCCCTAAGTTAATCCAAGATAAAATTAATATAACATCTAAAATTTGACCATGCAGTTAATGTCGATCTCTACCCACAAACAGCTGACAAACTTGTCAAGATTAATTTCAAATATACTGTTTTTGTTTGTTTGTTTGTTTTTTTGGATTTTTTTTTTCAAAACAAACCCACAGCAATTTAAATTGGCTTGTTATGTGACAGAGCATATCCGGAATGGATGGTTCCTATAGATATATATGGGCCTTCCACTCCCGACATTATCTGTCAGCAACATTCAAACAGTGCATATGTTTGATATCTGCAAGAAGAATTTAGTCTATTTCAGAATCTTATTTTTATAAAATTCCAGAATAATTAAAACTTAAGATTAGATCTTTCATTTCGGGGGGTCGATCACTGTTATTATCGAACGCGCTTTATGTGTGATTCGATCTGTCATTGATTAACTGTCTTAACAAAGGATTTACAACAGTTTTTACATGCCAGGTGTCCGAATAATCAAGTTATTATAAGCAAAACTCAGCAAAAGTCTATTTAGAACAAACAGTCAAATCTGCACCATGATCACACACTCTTTTTACATCAAGAAAACTATACACCAAACCTTTCCTCAAACATAAACAGAGAGTGTCCAAATTCTCACGTGCATTCAGGTTAAGGCTAAAGGTCATGATGACGTTACAATTAGGTTATTCTAAAAATATATTATGACCGAGTTCCGGCGATTCGTATTTCCAAATAGACCGACTTTATTGAGCTCTATAGTCTGTTTCAGAAAATCAGAAAACTTGGTGTGATAAACATTTACCCCCTTACCACGTGGAATGTTATTGATACTAGCTAATCCTCATGTTTAATATCTCTCATGTGCAAACTTCATTATGTTAAATGACAAGTGAAAATTATATTCTTATGTCAACTATGTTGATTTAGAATGAATAAAATGCTGAACTTGAACTTGAATAGAACGGACTTGAAACTAAATTTCTAGGTCATTTTAGAAGCGATCTCAACCCATTCCCACACAATGACCCTTTTATGACGCTCTCGAAGAAAGCGATAAGGAAAACATTTTGAACCAAGCAATTTCTTCATTTTCCAAAATTTTTACTACACGTTGTTGAAAAAAAATCCGTTGACTTTAAATTGTCGTCAGCGACCCCTTTCAACTCTTTTAAATTTGGACCAGTCTAAAATTTTGTCGTCTGGTAATGGGTTAAATAATGACGCCGCATGGGTGCTACTTTCATACAGTCAAGTGAAAGAGAGGCAATCATTTTCTCGGTAGATTTTACACTTGGTTTAATTCTTATTGATGGCCACCAAGGATAAACACCCGTTAAACTGTCTGTGCTAATTTGAGAAGTATCAGCGCTCTTAGCTTCGAAATGAAACTCTGATAAAGTCGATCATACGCATAAGATCTATGTAGTCAAATCAAAGAACTAAAAGTCTTGTGAGCGATTTTGTCAGTAAAAATATACACACACAGTGCATTTATCACCAAGTGTGTGTGTGTGTGTTTTTTTTTTAATTTAACCGAACTTATATATATCCTGCACAACGAATCACCCATGTGAAAAAAAAAAGAATCATATGCAGTTGGGCTTAAATCAAGCATGAAGATAGATTATTGAAATCAAACAAGATCACAAATATATGCACCTAGGGTTACCACAGTTCATAGTGTAGTCTTCTCCTTTTATACGGAACTCTAAATTCCTTGAGTAATACTTGATGTAGAAGATTTTGTACCCCAGCGCCAATGACTAGAACAACGGCGTAATGTTATTATGAAGGACAACATGAGAAACAAATCAAATAAAATGAATTTCAAACATCGAAATGTCATTAGGTGGCGAATCAAAAATTGATCTTGGGAAGTTTTACGGCACCAACAGAGCCTTTTATATTAAGGTTCCCTCTATGACCATATGACCCTTGGATATTAAAAATCTTGAAAAGATTCTTTGACAAGTGTATTTTCATGTGTAAGTAAAGTTAATGTTTAACTGGAATCAGCTATTTTATTTCATCAATGCGTGAAATTTTGGGTTTATGTCGTGTTGGTTAAATATTAATAGCACCAAGAAATCGAAACGAACATAAGATTCTTTTTGCAATGAGCATTTCATTATCATTATACATAATTTGTATTCGAGATATGAAAGGTTGTTGGATTTTGTGGAGTTTATGCACAAATAATTTAATTGTTAGTTTCGTCTATCCAAAACGAGCGATCTGATTGGTCGAAAAATTTAATTAATACCTCCATGAACAAAATTTTGAGTACGCAGCCATTTTGAATGCTTCCGCACAAAATAGTTCACTACAAAAAGGTATCAAAATTTGTTAAGTTGTTGCATTTTTAGCTCGATGCTATTAAATTATAAGAAATGAAGAGAATATCTTTTGTTTTCATGGAGATATGAACCGAAAAACCTAATCACACAATGTATGAATCCGCTTCGCGTATTCATACAGTGTGATTAGGTTTTTCGGTTCATACCTCCATGAAAGCAAAAAATATTCTCTTCATCTCTTAAATATAAAAGGGTCTGTAACACACTCTGTATATATGCTGTAGCACAGGGAGATTTTACTACCGCTCGTTAGCTTAGTCTTCTTACAAGTATTATCTTGACTCCACTGAAAACTGACCTAGATTCTATCTTAAAACGCGAGTAAATTATTTCACTCACTTTAGACAATTCATTAGACAATTCACCATGAATATCGATACAAGACTAAGAAAAATGTAAACCTCTTGCCGTGTTATTTTCGACAAAACAGGCTGTGAGCATTCAGCAACTAAGTTATTTTCTTAATCAGCGATGCAGCAATATGGAGGCGATCACACAGATTTTCACAAGTCATGTCTCGGGGAAGTAAATCATTTTTTTGATATGCCCATAGAAACATCATGTCCAACTAAAATTCATTTTTGGATGCACGAATGGATGTTCTTTAATTTAAAGTAGGTCTGGACTCTTGGACTGAGCTATAAGCGATTATGTAATAATGGTCGTCTATGGAAAATGATTTACTTCCCTTTGACCTAAATTATGAGCATGCACAGAAATGCATGACATTTACACCGATTTTAAATAGCGGTTTTGTATTTACAAAATCGCTCAAAAGCAATGTTCTCGTGTGAATATTCGGCGTTATCACACTAACTACAAAATGATTGCATTCGGTTAACAAGGTTTAAAATTGTCTGTCAAACGCCGGAAAACGCGTCAATTGCAGACCTTGATTTTTGTTCTGGGTCAAATATGTCGTTTTACTCAAGTTGTGGCCAAAGTCTTATTGATAACATTCTTTTAAATAATAATGATATGAATCTAATATCTTCATGTAGTATAGTCGACGACGACTCACTTATTTACTCGAATCATCGTGCTGTCCAGTACGCATTGACCATCACTGTACCCAGTTTTCAAGTAAAAACTAATCCCATATATAAACGGATAAACTGGTCAAAATGTAGTTCTGAGCATAGAGAGCTATACAGATTATCGCTCGCTAATGATGTCGGACTCGAGGCCCTACTTCGGCTAGAAATCAAGTCGACCAATGACATTGATCATTTTTACTCAGCGCTAGTAAACGCTTTACTTAATACGAGTAATTTTTGTATACCCGAGACGTTGTTCAAACCTTTTTTAAAACCGTACTGGTGACGAGATAGACCGTAACGCTGAAATAAATCAGGAGCAATTTTGGCGACTAGTAAATTTAAAGAGAAATCTACGTAACACTAGCTATGGGTCCGAAATTATTTTTAACGGTGAAATTTGTCGTGATAACGAGTCAATTATTAATGGTTGGACTGACTATTTTAAAGAATTGTACGAATTTGATAACAATCCAGTATTTGACAGTACATTCAAAACGCACGTTGATAATGAATTACAAAAAATATTGATTAGTTGTAACAACAGCCAAAGTTCTTCTTGTAAGGTCTCTGTTGACCAAGTTAGCTCCGCCATTCAGTCAAGTAAGAGGGGGAAAGCTCTTATGAACACTTAATTTTTAGTGGTACTGTTGCTCTTCAAGTACTTGCCAAATTATATTCTGCTATGCTTGGTTTATAATATATCCCACCAAATATGAAACTAGGTACGATAATTAACATTGTTCAAGGGAGGTAATAAAGATAAGACTGACCCCGGTAATTATGGAGCTATAACCTTAACTTCTTGCATATTGAAAACCTTTGAGAAAATTTTGTTAGATAGGATGCAAGCTATTTCATCTCTAAAGCCCCATCATTTGCAAGGGGGTTTCCAAAAAGGGTTAGGGTGCCTTATTGCTTCGTTTTGTCTCAGAGAGTGCATTCATTGTAAAGAAAATCAAAGTAGGTTGTATGTCTGTTACTTGGATTGTAAACAGGCATTCGATAGGGTTTGGATAAATGGCCTCCTATATAAACTTGCAAAATATGGCTTAGATAACATTACATTTCGTTGTATAGTTAATTTCTATTCTGGACTTCATAGCGCAGTACGTTTTAAATCCACTACCTCAGATAATTTGTTCCCATATTACAAAGTGCCCGTCAAGGGGGTATAACTAGCCCTTTTCTATATTTAGTTTACATTGATGGTCTGATTAAGATGTTAGAATCGTCTGGTTATGGTCTTTGTATTGCAGGGTATGATACTAGTTCACTTAGTGTAGCAGATGATATGGTCCTAGTTTCTCTTAGCAAGGAAGGTTTGCAGAAAATGTTGAACATATGCTATAATTATTCTTGTAAGTGGAGATACCTATACAACCCAAGTAAATGTGCAGTTACTGTTTACAATGAACCAAAATCTAGAAATATCAACCGAATTTGGCTTTTAGGTGGTCATGTTATATCAGAAGTAGATAACTACACCCACTTGGGTATCACGTGTAACAAATACATGGATATTTCTGTAAATATCGACAAGTCATGTCGCAAACTAAAAAGTACTTTACTTGGATTAATTAATGTAGGAATACATGAAAATGGTTTACTACCTTCTACGTCTGTTAAGATATACAAGTCAATAGTTCTCCCGCGAGCTCTCTATGGCTGTGAGTTATGGTCTTCCTTGAACAAATCTAATATATTACAAATCGAAAAATCTCACAAATTTTGTATCAAATACATGCAAAATCTTCCTGTTTATACAAGAACTGATATTTGTTTAAGTCTTGTTGGAATTACTCCAATAGAGTTTGATGTAGATTACAGAAAACTACTCTTCTTAGGTCAAATGTGTCGTTTAGCTACCTCGCATATATGCAAACAAATATTTAACTATCGATTACTCGCGTTTTATCAATATAAATAAAAAAATCAACTTGGTTTTATTCCAGATATTATCAGTATTTTGAGAAAATACAATCTTGAGTTGTACCTTATGAGCTATATATCAAACATATCTTTTCCCGCCAAAATTCAGTGGAAATCCATAATTCGTCAGGCCGTTTACGCGAAAGCAGAAAGCGATTGGTTATCAAGGGTACACAATGACGCTCAGATAAAAAGTTTTTTGCATGTTAAACCAACACTTCATATGAATTGTGAACTCTGGGAAATCAGTAAATCTACTACATCTACTGTTTTATCTTATCAGTGTAAAAAATGCGCAAGATTTTTGGCCAGATTTTATAGTGATTCCTTTACTAGGTCATGTCCCAATTGCAACTATATGTTCTCACGTAGTTTTTGAATGCTTTGTTACCCAAAATATAAGAGATTTATCATTTAAAACTTTAAGGTTAATTTGCAATACAGAGTTGTACAATGAGTTTATGTCATTAGAATTACAAAATAGAATGGTTGGTCTGTTTTCTAGCTTTAGAAATATTCGCATAAATATTGGTGAGAACTCTGAGGTATTATTGCATATCATACCAATTCTGTGCAAATTTGTAGACTACATTTAAGATCTCAATCCAATCTATCTTGATTATTTCCAACCAGTCCGTCCATGCGTCTGCCCGTATTTCGATTCGTTCATCCATCCATCCATCCATCCATCCATCCATCCATCCATCCATCCATCCACCCACCCATCCATCCATCCATCCATCCATCCATCCATCCATCCATCCATCCATCCATCCATCCATCCATCCATCTATCTATCTATCTATCTATCTAACCATCTAACCATCAATCCATCTATCTATCTATACATTTTCCATCAAACAATCAATAAATCCATAAATTTAAAGGCATTGAATCTTACTTATTCCTTGATTTTCGATTTCACTCCAAGGTTGACTCGAGATGCTTTTCAGAATAAGGGACCGAGCAGTGCTTTTATCTATTTTTTCGATCGATCAGAAGGAATGCTTAGTCACTTTATTCACTTTAGTTAAATATAAATACACTAAATATGCTTATGTGTGTGCTTGCGCGTGTACATTTGTATGAATCGGCGTGTGTGTGTGTATGTGCGTACGTACGTATTTGTGCAATTGTTTGATTTAAGTTTGTGTATGCTTTTGTTCATTGTTTTATGTGAAAAGCTCGCCCCAGTGGCGGAGAAATAAAGAATATATATATATAAGCAAAAATATTATCGAAAATGGAGGGGTTCAAATATTAGACAAATCATACAAAAATAGACAAAATATTAATAGATTTATCAGAAGAACAAGTTAACATTATGTGAATAATGCACTATTGTCTTTGCATAGATCCATAATATATAAATTTTGAAAGATTTCTTGTTTCGTTTTTAGATCTAGTTGACAACAGGTTTTCTATTTTTTTTATCGTCGGCCAAGTAAAATAATATCGTTTAATATATTTTTGGCGTAAATTTGAATGTTTTGAACAAATTAGTAGAAAATGAAATTCGATCATCTTAGAATTACAAAATTTACAGATTCGTTCCTCTCTGACAAAATTAAATTGTTTTCCCCGCTCAATCTTGTGGGAATGTTATTCTGTTCGTCCGGTGGTCTCACTTCCTACATAGCTTACTATACGGTTATACACTATCTAAATTGGGAAACAACTACAGGAGAAAGCTACAATACGAGATTTTCTTATTTTCCCCCAGAATTTTATCCAGATTTTTATTCATGTTTATGACCTTTAATTCATGTAAACCTGTCTAAATAAAAAAGTATCTTTCTTTTTTTTACGAATGTTAGAATATACCACAGAATAAACTGTATTTCTGATTCACAAATTTGAAAAAGTCATTTTCTTACAAAAACAGTGTGTCCCTAGCACTAGTTCCATGCACATGTATACATACTTCTTTATCTTAACAAACTGTAGCTTATCCATCTTGTCGTAGTAAGGCGGAGAATGTTTGTCGTAACAGGGCCTAAACACATAGGTATATTGAGTTATGCCGTGAACGGGGAGCACGGGTTGGGGGAAGTTTGTATGTTTTGAGTTGTTTCTAGCTAGTTCCCCGTCAGACTTCAGACGAGACGGCAGCAATTTTCTACTCAGCGCAGAAATATGAACGAGCAAGAGTTTAACTTGTTGGTAGACTCCAAGTTAAGGGAGATTATATATGAAGCACACGGTGACTTGCTGAAGGATATCGGCGCTATGTTGAAAAAGTTAAGTGTTCAATCTTCTTTGTCGGCTACAGTATCTGCCTTAGAAGCTCCGAAATTTTAGCGAAGAAGTAATGAGGAACAATTTAAACACATTTCAAAAGTAATTTTCAAACTAGAGCAGGCAGAATCTGGTATTGAGTGTGAGATGCTAAATCAAGCCAAAGAAAGCATTATCGAAGGTAAAATAATTCAATTTCCTAAAACCAGGAGTAGAGTTCATTTATTATAAGAAATACGGTACATTATTATAGAGCCCTGTTATAACATGTCTAGGTAGAGTTTTCGACCTTACCTTAGCTTTACAGCTAAAGCTTAGATTTGTCAAGTGTTTGCAATTAACCAAAAGTTGCGATAAAAAGGAGCTATATATTCTGTGAATCGAAAAATCATGCAAATATTAGTTGCAAGTAAGCAACGATGTTCTGTTGTCAGGGGTGTGATCGGGAGGTGTTCACTGTATATCTAAATTGCTCATAGTTAAACAAGTATGAAGGGAATTGGGAATAAAATCATACTTTTTTCTTTCAGTCAAAGACATGATGAAAAAGCACCAAAAATTAATTCAGTGGCCGACGCTTCAGACCTTGTCTGGAAAGTAGTGGTCGAGTATGAGAGTAATCCCATCGCTAGCGACAGCGAGGACGAAAAAAGAATATACAAGGCCGAAGCTCGAGCGACTAGAAAATTTAAAACCGAGAAGTCGAAGAAGGGACGAGTCAAGCCTTACAGACGATATCCAGTAATAGAGGGGTCATCAAGTACGGTTGGTCCGTCAAGTGTAATAGCTGGTGCTGGTGTTAGTTCTGGTAGAAGGCCTGGTCTGTGCTTTGCGTGTGGTCGAGCGGGACATTGGAAGAATGATTGATTGAGTGAATGATTGAATGAAGTTTAACGCCTTTTTCAACAGTATTTCAGTCATATCGCGGCTGCTGGAGCACCTAACAATGGATTCCTGATATTTCTCACAGCATTACTACCACTACATCCTTTCCTAGCCTCCAGCTGCTATCCCATTTAGGTTAATGATTATCCACCCATTGGTGTGAGACAAATGTCGGAAAGGATATGTGCCGTCGTCAAGGATCGAACCCATGACACTGAATGATTGAAGATTAGGAGTCTGACGCGCTACCAACTGCGCTATGAGTGCCCTAAAACTACCAGTAATAAGAGAAGTAGTTTAAAAAGTTTTTATATTGTTCCTGAATTTCAGGGTTTGCACTAGAATATCGAAGATAATAGTACGTGTCCAAAACCCGTAAAGATCATTAAAACGGATTGTATGAGTTCGTAAAGTACGGTAGTGTTGCCGGTAGGGTGATTGAAAAATGCATTTAAGAGATGAAGAGAATAATAATTGTTTTCTTTGAGGTATGAATCGAAAAGCCTAATCACACTATATGAATACGTGAAGCGGATTCGTACATTGTGTGATTAGGTTTTCGGTTCTTACCTCCATGAATACAAAAAATATTCTCTTCATTTCTTATAATTTAATAGCATCGAGCGAAAAGAACAGAAGCTCTACAAATGTTGATACCTTTTTGTATGGGACTATTTTGTGCGGAAACATTCAAAATCGCTGCGTGCTAAAAATTTTGTTCATGGAGTTATGATTATTTTTTTTCAACCAATTAGAACGCCCGTTCTTGATAGACGAAACTGAAAATTAAATTATTACAAAATGGACTGAAATACCGAACAACGTGTACATTTTAGATGTTATTATGAACGGATACAAGTTGCCGTTTTACTAATTACCAAAGAATGCCAACCTGGAAAATAATAAGTCTGCTGGGGATAATTTGACTTTCGTTTCGTCAGAAATTCATGTTTTATAGGGTAAAGATATTATTTCTGAAGTGTCCGATAAGCCAGCTGTTATAAATCCCTTTACTGAAGCCTATGGTAGGTCAGGTATACCTAGGTTTGTTTTAGACCGTAGACATGTAAACCATTGTCTGCACTTGTTCAGACGTAAAACCGCTGAAAGCGTATATCGATCCAATAGCTTTGTTTTTACTTTTGATTTAAAAAGTGCATATCATCACATAGACATTGCGCCTTGTCACAGAACTTACCTAGGATTTTGCTGGTGTATCGATGGTAAAATTCATTATTATGTTTATAATTTTTTACCATTTGGAATTGCTCATGCTGGTCATATCTTTACTAAGCTATTGAGGGTTATGATCGCTTATTGACGTTTGTAATGCATAAGTATATTTATGTTTCTAGATGACAGATTGGGCGGAAACACCCACCTGGGTCTTGTAAAAAAAGCATAGCGTTTACGTTAGACAATCGTTGACCGATGTGGGATTAGTTTTGTATGAAGAAAATGTGATTGGGTACCGAAACGTTTCGCTGTCTCAGCCTCAGCCTATCCTCCTCTTAGAACTTTTTAGTAGATTATAGACTAGTGAACCTGTCCCGTGTACGTTGATCTCCGATGTTGGCGCTTATATCGTAAAATTAGGACAGTTACAGACTCCAGTCCACTCTGTCAGTATATGCCGTGTCCTTAAACAGATGACGAGTTTCTTGCAAATTTATTTGGTTGAATGAGATTTAACGCCACTTTACCCATTCCCACACAATAAAAGTTAAGACAGGTCAAAATTCAAATAAGTTGCAGATAACAATGTTTGTCTTATATGAAAACATCGTGCAAAAAGCGATTTCTACAATTATACAGCTATTTTCTTAGAGGGCTTAGCAATAATTAGACATTTAGTCCAACTCCGCATTTTCGCGGACGTCACATTTTCGCGGTAGTCGGAAGATCTCGGGTTTTTTCTTAACGTGCCCTCTGCCGGTTGTTTACTTATGCAAATTTTGTAAACAAATTACACATCGTCTGTCAAACTTGAAGAAAACAACAATGTATGGTATTTTGGTAAGAAATTTATAAAAAAAAGTATTTACCCATGCAAAATCAACAGAAAAAAAAAATACTGAAATAAGTTGAATTTAGCTATTTGTCTTTTTAATCTTAAAATAATTTATGTTACTCCCTTAAAAAGGAAATGTGACTTCAGAATTAATTTCTGTTTATTATTTGAAAGATTATTGGGTTGCTACACTGATTTATGATACATGCAGGCCACCATATTAAGACATTTCCAACATCCGCGAAAATATGACGTCACGATTTAAAATGGCGACCTTGACACTGTCAGCATGTCTAGGTAATCTTGTCTAGCAGCTTAACAGCAAAATCATTAACCTTGTTGCCGATTGATTAGAAAATAAGGTAATGTTGTATGATATCTTTTATTTTTATTTGTCTTTTATTTCAAGTTGGTTCTTTGTTGATTAAGTTGTGCCGCGAATATACGACGAGCCAGGCTACTATTCAATACGGGTTATGTTTTCGGAAAGGTAACAAGGGATTGCTTCAATCATCAACTTGGTATACACATAAGGAATCAATTTTGAACAAAGATCATATAATAAAATTTGAAATAGTAAAGTAATGTTTTTACAAGATGTTTAATGTATACATTACCAAATCTGACCCGCAATCTCTTCGTGATAATCGTACAAACAGAGGAATCCCATTTTCATTTATCTCTTTCTCATTATCTACATGTACGAGTTTTGTGTACAGGCTAAATTTCTCATTTTCGGTTCTTAATTCGAGATTCTACTTAATTGGGATGGCAATTGAACATGTCAGAAGACAATTATTGGCAGAAGAGGTGTGGCAAGCTGTTGCTATGGTGAAGCAAGGGGTTCTCACTGTGAGGTCGGTTTTGCACTATGTGTACACCATACTGTGGTTACTAGAGCTTGCTCATGGTACAAACAGTATTGGACACCTGTCAGGAGACATGTTGGAGGAAGAAGTAAATCTACTTCTACCGCAGATGACCGTTTTATTGTCATTCAAGCCCAGATGAACATAATTTCTACGGCAACGCAGCTACGCTCTGAGCTACATAACGCTTCAGGAGTGCGAGTTTCGACTCAAACCATTCGAACACGGCCGCCCGAGAGTAATCTCTGATCAATAAGACCATGCATTCGTATTCCGTTGTGCCGTATACATTGTTGTCGTCGATTAGCGTGGGCATTGGACCACGTTGGCTGGCGCCCAAGACGATGGCGCCCTGTTCTCTTCACTGATTACTCCAGGCATTGTCTGGATTACACGGATAGGCGGGTAAGGGTGTGGAGAAGGGAAGTGGAAAGGTTTCAGTAAGCAAGCATTATTGAACACGACCGACTTGGAGGTGGTTCCATCATGGTCTGGAGTGGCATCAGCTGGGATGGACGGACGGAGTTTTTTTATCTTGGATAGAGGTACATTGACAGCCAAGAGGTATCTTGATGATATCCTCATTACCCATTTAAGATTTTACGCTGGTGCAATTGGGGTTGAGATCATTTTAATAGCGATAATGCTCGTCCACACACGGTCCGTATCGTCCAAGACTACCTTCATGAGGAGGGTATTACCCGATTGGACTGGCCGGCTCGCTTTCCGGATTTGAATCCTGTGGAACACATGTGGAATGAGCTACAGGTCCGAGTTTCGGCTCGCCATTCCAACAAGGACCCCCCACCCTGGAGCTTGGGCTGATCTTTATAGACGAAGATTCCTCAATCGGTGATCCAGAACATAACCAGGAGAATGCAGAGACGCTGTCAAGCTGTTGTTGACAATCACGATTCTCATACTCGGTATTAAATCAGTTCCAATTATTAAAAAACCTTTTTTTTCATCTTTTAAAAAAAACGTCCAATTTTAAGGGTCACCCTGTTTGGTCTACACGACAAGTCTTATAATCATTATAAAAGCCTTTTTTTGTCAAACTGATAACAACCAGCCATTTTTCAACATTATAATGATCAAATCTTGAAAAAAAACATGGACATTATAGGTTAAAGAAGCTTTGGTGCTTAGCAAACTTTGAGTAGTATATTTTGCATTATATACATAAAGTTTCTCGTATGCTACCCTTTTGTTATGTAACTTTTAGATAAGACGTGTGTTTCTCTGATTCATTGTGTAGACAGCTTCTAAAGGGATTGAAAGACGAAACGTTTTGTTTTATATTGTTTTAATGGATGTATTCTAATGTTGTTATTGTTTCGACGAGTGGTTGCCCAAAGATTATAAAATGTAACATCTAGCTGTATATGTGAATATACGGCGAATGTCCATACTCTAGATGTCAAGTGTTATCCAAACAGCGCAGCGCAAAAACTTTTGCCATGTTTTCAAGAATATCCGAACGGGGTATAACTTATATTTACGGAGATCAACCAAAGCACTTAACTTTTATTCTGAAATAAAGGTTTCGAAACAGCTGAAAAGGTTGGACCTATCTCGGAATTATCTCACGGAATTGAATCTAAAACCTATCACCGACTCGAGTACTTGAAACTGGATCATATTGAATGATATCAGTATCATAACAAATTACAGAAATGTCGGCATTACGGACATTGAACCCTTCTTTAGATTTTGACTCGTTTTGACTCGCAACAATTTCAACGGCATTGATTTGACATATTATTTGAATCTTGTTCATCTAACGAGTACATTGTATTTTTCAACTGTATCGGTGAGCGAGTGGTGGGATCGACTTGCTTTTTAACCCCTTTGTGTGTGATTGTGCAATGAAATCCTTGTCAGAGATGATCAAAAAATTTAGACACATGGATCCGGATAATCTAGTGTTTTCTATTACCTGCCATGAGCCAACTAGTTTATCAGGAATAATGGTCTACGAAGCTCCGTCGAACCAGTTCAATCGTTCTTTTGCTAAAGTTTTTCCGCCAGGATGTTCTTGCTGCGAAACAATTCACTTACATCATATAACGGTGAATTGCCTCGATTCCTTTACATAATCTACGTTACCTGAGGAAATTCCAAAACAAAAGTAAACACATATAAACACTAAATCTGGTATTTAAAGATACTGTCTTCCAACGACGAAATTGTTAGACGTTTCCAGTTGCTCAGTCGCTACTATTTCTTCCCACATCTTGTCAGGTATGTTGAAAATAAGAGATGTTCGACTACATAACACAATAGACATAATCACGCTCTAACAGTGCATGCGTCAAATCAATTCCCGTTTAATGCGATAATTATCCGAGACGTGATCGATTGCAGGGAGTCGATATAATATCACTATATAATCCTAAATAAATTGGCTATTTTGAACGAGCTAAAACAGAGGTTAAAAATCAAAATTTGATTGAAAAAAGAGTTTTGACCTGTAAGCATATATTTATAGACTAGTAGTAGCGAGTAATATTGGTGATATCATCATGTTTTAGAAAACAAAATTGAGTTTGAAGGGGCCTGGTATCAAGGGCATATGAAATATAACGAACCTCAAAATTGAAGATAACAATAATATTTCCAGTGAAATCAGATTTTTTGAAAATAATTTCGTTCCCCCCCCTCCACACACGCACATACAAGAAAGGAAATGATATAGAGTAACATTAAACTCTGGGTACAAACACCGAATGGTCACTTTGATTAAGTATGATATACAACAAATTATAATTTGTCATTGTGCAGGAAATCATTTTTTTTTAATATTTACAACTATCGAGACTACACAATAGACATAAGCCATCCGAATTTTGCTGAACTTTGCGAATATGCGTCAATCATAGGCACGTCATTCATTGCAAACCCCGCCCTTCACATGGTAGGCCTGATCAAAAGTGACAATAATCCTGATTGACATGATTGACTAATTTTATTGTTTGATTATAAATACTATTGACCAAGTTTCGGATGGTACAGATAAAATGTTGCTTTAGATATGCCAGGTTGATACCAATCTCCTAAATTCTTCGCCAAAATGCATATGTTTCTTTTCTTTAAAAGTTTCCTTGTTACAAATTTATTTTACGTAAAAAAGTGCCATTTATGAAATATAAAAAATAGATGTAAAGATAATGATAAGAGAGCGCTGGTCAGAAGAAAGACCTGTTGACAGCCTTGATGTAAAAGGTTCCCTTCGGTAGATCAGGACACATATGGGGTTATTATATAACCGGCAACATGTCACATAGAATAAACACATATACACTCTTACATTTTATTGGTCAAGTTTATGATTTGACGAAACAAATTTTGTCTTCGAAATACTAATTCCTTGGTTGATCAAAGGATGCGAACGGGTGCCGGTTCAATCGGCGCGGTTGTATGACATGGTGTTTATCTTTAAAGCATTTTGGTCACCCAACGACGAAACAATTTCTGAACTATATATTGATCTTTAATTACATCTTTCTTCGCACAAACTATAATAACTTCAATATTTCTGGAGGCGAAGAACATGAGTTTTTGGGACCCTTGGTATTGCCGGATACTAAACGAGATAATGACCTTTCCATGGTGCATGAATTCACATTCATACCTTACGGGCATTTGTTTCTGCTCATACAATATACCGGGTTATCATACAATTTTTTTGTGAAAATAGATCATGAAACAAAACACCCGTCATTTATTCCTTAAGGCCGATAAAATAGGGTACTTTTAATGCTTCTGAAAAACATTACTGGGACAACAGAGAAAAAAATATTGTAACAAACAGATGCTACATTTCCAACAATATTATCTACATCATTTAGCCTAATGCTTTTCATTGTAAAAACTCGAAAAAAGAAATTAAAATGACTGGGCGCAATTTTTCGGCTTTCGAAAAATAAAAACCGGAAGTAAATCCTCCCCGCAGTGGAAGGATACATACTTTTTAGTCATCTGACGCTTTGCGTGAAAAGGTCTATTGGCCATACTGCTTCGCGGTAATTTGAAGGTCTTTATTCACTGACGCTTCGTGGTAATCCATTTACATGTGATTGTCATTCGATTTGACTCAAAAAGTGTTTAGAAGCAAGCAAACATGTGATTACCGATGTATAGAGGATTCTGTACGATAACGGCTCTGGAAAATGCAAAGTAATCTTTAACGTGTCCGATTCTGATGTCACATGTTTTCATCAATTGCCTACAGAGGAGGTCCTGATAATATAGTATTTTCGGTTGTGTGTTTTTTTGTTTTGGTTTTTGTTGTCGTTTTTTCATATTTGTTCACAGAAACAGTGTAAATGATGGCTTACTTCAATATCTTCTGTTTTCGACGAAAAGCTTACGGTATCTTTCCATTTGACGTATTTATTTCCCACGGTAGCAAAGACGATGTATGGTTGATTGAAACACTTGAGAAATATTTGGAAAACCAAGCTCCCCCGTATAAAATATTCTTATATGAAAAAGACTTTGAACAAGGTAAGACCAATGTTTAAAATGTGATTCGTGCTATAAAATCTAGCAGAGCAACATCATTGGTTCTAACAAACCACTTTCTTCGCAATGACTGGTGTATGATGGAATTTAAGCAAGCCTATTTCAAACCACTAAAGGACAATGACATGAACTTTACTGTGATAATTTTGGAAGAAATGGACCAAACCTTGATTGTAAATGAGCTAAATATTTACTTGAAAACAAATGTATACTGAAAATTATTTCTGGCCTAAATTGTTACAAGTATAACCGATAGAGGGATTTAAAACAGTAGGCAAAGAGCACGTATCCGAAAGAACACCATTACTAGAAACCTGAAACTTCCCGGAGGCTTGGAAACCATTGAGCTTTTGTATCTGGTGTATATTTGTAATTATATGTTTCTTATACACAACTATCACACAAAAATATTTCTTTTCACATCGACAAGAAGGGGTTGTAGCGGAGGATTGGGTATTTTTGCACAGTCTCTAATTCTTCTATTATAATGTTATTTAGTCCAAATAAAGACAGGTTTGTTGAGATCTAGTTGAATCCTGAAATCTCCTCTCCACGACATAGTCATTCCAAAGGCTTAATGGCAGTTGACTTAAACATCGTTGAAATTTTAATATTTTCAGAACTCATATTCAGTCTACAACTTTGGAATGTTACGGAATTCTGGGGTAGCTTTCGACCAGTTATATTCCGCGATTTTACGAGGAAACAAGGGGTCATTGACTCTAAAGGGCTGATCTGGGTCGATTACTGTAGAAGTAAAAAAGCCAGCGACTATTTTTCCCAAAAGTGACCCGTTATCAAACTTTGTCCAAAAATCAAAAAGATTCTCACAAAGTTTTGATGTATTTGAGTAGGAAAATCAGCACGTACATTGCAAGGAAAATTTCTTTATACTAGGCAAAGGACAAGTTTTGACCCAGTTTCTGACTTATCTGAGAGTTAATTGAGACAAACATTCTGAACAGATATCAAGACATCTGAGCCAAAAATGGGGGCTCTAGAGTGCTCCCAAGGTTTTTCTGAAATTTGACATAGTGACCTAATTTTTGAACCATCATCACAAATATCTTTTAACCCTCTAACCGAGTATCAAGTCAATACAGTTAAAATGTGGCCTTTATAGTGCTTACATTGTATTTGTAAGATTTGACCTAGTTTTTAAACGTTTGTCGAAGACGGGACGTATTATGGGATCACCCGTGGCGTCCGGGCGTCCGGGTGTCCGGGCGTCCGGGCGTCCGGCGGTGTCCACTTCTTTGTCCGGAGCATAACTCTGTCACCGTAAGTCCGATTGACTTTAAACTTGGCAGTTATATTCTTCTCATCAATACGGAGAGCAGTGCTCAATAACCATAACTCTACCTGGCCTATTTTTTGAGTTATTGCCCTTTGTTGTTTTTCATACTTGAATCTTGTCCGGAGTATATCTCTAAAAGTATAATAGCTAGAATCATGAAATTTCATGGATGGATAGAGCTCACCAAGTGGGAGTGCAGTGTACAAGAACCATTACTCTCCCTAGCCTTTTTTTTTTTTGTTATTGCCCTTGTTGTTTTTCATACTTGAATCTTGTCCGGAGTATATCTCTTAAAGTATTGTAGCTAGAATCATGAAACTTCATGGTGTATAGATCTCACTAAGGGGGGGTGCAGTGCACAAGAACCATAACTCTACCTGGCCTATTTTTTGAGTTATTGCCCTTTGTTGTTTTTCTTACTTGAATCTTGTCCGGAGTATATCTCTAAAAGTTTAATAGCTAGAATCATGAAATTTCATGGATGGATAGAGCTCAACAAGTTGGAGTGCAGTGTACAAGAACCATAACTCTACCTAGCCTATTTTTTGAGTTATTGCCCTTTGTTGTTTTTCATACTTGAATCTTGTCCGGAGTATTTTTCTAAAAGTATTATAGCTAGAATCATGAACTTCATGGGTGGATAGATCTCACCAAGTGGGAATGGGTGTACAAGAACCATAACTCTACCTAGCGTATATTTTGAGTTATTGTCCTTTGTTAAATTTCATACTTTGTTTTACAAAAAATATTCATTCAAAATAACCTCAGTTCTATTCAAACCCCCAGTTAATATTAAGCAGTGTGACGGGCGTATCTTGTGACAATTTGGCACCATGTTTACTGTTGACCCATCCTGACCAAAGTTTGTACTTGGACAAGAAATTATGAAGACAAACAAATTGACCAAATATCAAGTCATTTGAACCAAAATTTTGGCCTCTAGAGAGCAAATAAGGTATTTCAAAGAAATTAATATAGATTTTGACCCAATGCAACTCAATATCCAACTTCGCAAAAATATCACGGGCACAATCATTCTGGTCAAATATTAATTCTTTTGAATCGAAAACGCTACCCCTAAAGTTCAAGGTATTTCTAAGATTTAAGCTATTGACCTAGCTTTTGACCTGAATCAGCCCAAACTGGATTGATTTCAACTGGCATTTAGCGTTAAACATGCTTAAACTGCCATTGTTCAGTAACATGTTAATGCTTTATAAATGGTACCCGGTCTTAAAAACGCGGCTTGCAAACCTTTTGTCATACCTTCGGTGTCCTATTTACATGACATGATTTTAAACGCGTATTTTAACCCAATGATTCTTTTCAGAATGCGGTTTAGTGATTTGCAATACCTTTTTTTATTTGCAGCTCTGCATCATTAGTGACCATTGACCCTTCAGAATCTAGTAAGCATATCGGTATCAGTCTAGGATATCGATTAGAATGGCAAAACCATGAGGACCATGATAGTCCTTAATCGTTACCTATGACTTCATACTTCAATGCATAACCAAACAATCCGACAGTTTAAAGCCCAAGATAAAAAGGTTTAAAAAACATCGTGAGAAAAGGAAACCTTGGTAGTTGCAAGCATTTTTTAAAATGATTTTCTACTCTAAATGTTATTGTATTTAAATTTCAACCAAATTTAAATTACCGTCTGTAACTTCTTTTAGTGTGGACCAGCGTTAAGAGGAGAAGACTTTTGAAATTGAGCATTTCAAAAAAATTGGCCTCTTGCACAGGGCCATTTTGACTCTAATGGGTATAATTTTAGCAACCTTGGTTTAGCAACATTGGTAGATGTGCTATAAACCAAATATGAATGCATTACACCTTATACATTTGGAGAGGAAAATATTTGGACGTGCTCTTACTTAGCGTTTTTCATGCCTTTGGAAGAGCAATTTTTGTCCAAAGGGGTATAACTTCAACAAACATGGTAGACACCAACAAGGTTATTCTATATTTTAATTATAAATGCTCTATTTAAGAAGGTTTTTTTTCAATTTGAGAAATTGAGAGAAATAAAATGTTACAAGCAAACGATCTGGTAATTCAAGAAGTAAGGAAGCTTAATCAAGCCTACAAGTAAATAGATAGATTGAGTAAGGAATTTACAGATTCATGCACAAAGCAGTCACTGATATGGAAAAAATACTATTACAATTAAACATGCTTTCCTTAGGCCATTTTAGTCCAAGTACAATTACAACCTGGTGAATTTAAAAAAGTCCTTTTAGAAATCAAATCAAACTTACCTTATTATCCAACTTTACCAGGACATCCATAAATATAGCATTTGGGATTTCTATAATTTGTTAACATGTTGGACAATACTAGACGGAAATCAAATCTATGTCATTGTGCCTTTACCTTTCCTCGATTCAAACTCAAAATTTTAAATAATTTTTGCTCAATTCCATTTCAGCAACAAACAGTGTCGGATACTCAAAACATTTCATCAACATACGGTGTCGGATACTAACAAGCAACAATTCATCAACCAGAAATGACTTAAACAACTGATACCTCGCTAGGTGAAATACGAGCCAAGACAAACAACAGTATATCCCAGAGACAATCAGATTAAAATCATTATGTGATTGACATTTCCAGTGTTCATAAATGTATCATTTGTATTTTTATGCATTTGTGGCGTGTAACAATATACATTGTTACTCACTTTTATGATGCCGCGACTAAATTGAAATATATATGGCGGGCTACAAATCTTTGTGGCTCGGCGGTACATGTTTACATGACTTGTCTGGAGGACCTTATTGTAGATGATTAGTATGTATGCATGTATTGTGCCCCAGAGTTGTTTACCAGTAGCATGTCACGTCTATTAATCCATCAAAAGTCACTTTTCAAATTAATTATATAGCTATAGAATCGATTGCATCGATTTAACGATCACAAGTTTTTACGATTCTACACTAAAACGCCAGTCAAGCCAGCAGCGGTTTGTAACAGGCCGTTTTTAAGGCAAAACGGTGTTGAACTGAGTCTGTAACTGGTAGCATCTTCTGTGGCTCTATCTTGGCTACGGCCCTCCAGACTGTCTGTCCGTCTGTCTGTTTAGATTTGTTTACTTAAATGCGTTTCGTGTTATTCTTGGATTTCTTTTTCGATTAAAAGACTCGTTCTAGTGAACCTGGGTAGTAGTTGAACAATTCCTACTCGGCCGTGTGACAATATGTGTTACGTTTAGAATTATGAAACAAGTATGCTTGACCTTACTAAATACTTTATATTATTGGCTTTGCTCCAAAAGTCAAGAGTTTAGCTTTTTTCATACAATTCCATAAAAAGTTAATTTGTTAATGACAAATTTCAAGGATCTAGGACTTATATGAGGACTTATATGCTAGGAAGAGAACACATTTTCTAACTCCTCTGGATGCATGGGTAATAATTATTGAAATATGAAAGAAGCCAATAGGCTGGATGCATGGGTAATAATTATTGAAATATGAAAGAAGCCAATAGGCTGGATGCATGGGTAATAATTATTGAAATATGAAAGAAGCCAATAGGCTGGATGCATGGGTAATAATTATTGAAATATGAAAGAAGCCAATAGGCTGGATGCATGGGTAATAATTATTGAAATATGAAAGAAGCCAATAGGCTGGATGCATGGGTAATAATTATTGAAATATGAAAGAAGCCAATAGGCTGGATGCATGGGTAATAATTATTGAAATATGAAAGAAGCCAATAGGCTGGATGCATGGGTGATAATTATTGAAATATGAAAGAAGCCAATAAGCTGATGCAAAACTGACTCATGCAAACTATCAGGGCCCAATTCAACTTTTGTTGCCACGGAAACCACAGTTTTTCAAGAGATTTCAAATCTCTAAGACTTTTCTTTGCAAAGGACCACCCGAGGAACGTTTCTGAAAAGATTTCGCTAAAGTTGGCCCAGTTGTTTGAGAGGAGATATTATTAAAAATATCCCTCTTTATTTCTTTACAGCCCCTTCTCAAAGGCCAAGCCCCTAGGGGCATGGGTGTAATGATTTTAGCAATTTAAAAGAAGTTAATATACTGCTGAAGGCACGACGTCTTCTGTGTAAGAAGTAGATTGTGCAATATTTTTTTTTCAAATCGCTTTTGTTGCCATTGAAACCGGGGTGTTCAACAAATTTCTTTTGTGAAAGAAGACCACATTAGGAACATTTCTGCCAAAAGTCCACAAGAACCTTTTCGTTATTACCTTCGATGTTTCCAAACTTATCATATGTATACAATGATGTTATCTACGTCAGCAGAATGGCAAATCGTTTAATGTCGATGTCATATTTCAAAATCTTATCCTTATCTCAAAAATACATTTCCCTTCTCATTAATCGCTTTTCAAGTGACAACACTCGTATTTACGTTGTGGGTACCTATTATTAATATCTATGTAATGGGTTGAATTTTAAAGAGCAGTGTCATATTTTTGCAACCTTTTTCTAAAAAACCTTTCCTAACTAGTAAAGAGTTACAATGCTAGTATTTGATATATATGTACCTGTCTTAAATATGTATTTCTGATTGGTCACATGTATATGGTTTGATGTGCTATTTGAGACCCTATCCTTGCAAAAACTCTGGTCACTGGTCTCATTTTAGCACAAACGAACTTGTCTTATGACCTTGAAATATGAGCAAATATTGATATTTTTTTCATTCTTTCTGCTTGCATATTTAAGCTGAAATTTAGTTGTTGTCAAGAATTCCATTGAAATTAATTTTCAATGTAGAAAACTTCAACTGGTCAATATCGTTCGCTTGATTATTTAAACTTTAACCTTGGTATTTAATCGTTAAACTATAACTAATGGAATCTTTCTTTCTTTTTGTTGGGGCTGAAACTGAACAGTTGAGTTCATTTCCATTATCGTCGACTATCAATGACCGTGAACCGTGACCTTGTATTTTTGAGCCAAATTTGTTTCCATCTTTCGGCACATATACGCTTTTTACTTCACTAGTGTGTGAAATTATATTAAAGTAGATTTGGAGTTTCTAGGGATTTAGTCCATACTAAGTCTCTGGAACTCATTTTGACTTTTTACCTTGACCCGTGACCTTGAAATTTTAAACATCAAATTTTATCTGGCTTCTAGCACAACTGTCAAAAATCAATGGACCGTAACCAAAATAGAATATGCACATCTCTGCTTGATACTGATTATATCAGTGAAGTTTGAATCAAGTCCGTCCAATGGTTGCCCAGAAACTGAGCGGACACGACAAAACTACATACAGACGGACAGACGAACTGACCGACCAACGGACCGACCGACCAGCAAGCGGACTCCTATATACCCCCTAACAAAATTAAGGGGGTATAATAATAGTTATGTTGAAACATCATAGGTGGAAAGATCTAATGGAGGAGAAGTGCAGTGCACAAGAACCACAACTCTTGCTTGCATAATTTTGGAGTTATTGCCTTTTGTTATTTTCAAGACCTAGATATTGTCCGGGGCATATCTCTGAGAGAATAAAAGCTTTCAACTTGAAGCTTAATAGGTGGATAGATCTCATGGAAGAGAAGTGCAGTGCACGAGAACCAAAACTCTTGTTTGCATAATTATGGAGTCAATGCTCTTTGTTGTTTTAAAGACTTAGATTTTGTCCGGGGCGTATCTCTGAAAGAATAGCTATCAACTTGAAACTTCGTAGGTAGATAGATCTCATTGAGGAGAAGTGCAGTGTACAAGAATCACAATTTTGCTTACTATCAAGCTTTTACGTCGGGGGATGGCCATGCCATGGCTCTTGTTTTCTCAATTTTTACTATATTTCTCACTTTCACGTAAAGATATCTCTATAACCAGTTGGAATAATATTCCAAACTAAGAAAAATCCAACAATATCATCTAAATAAATTATATATAAAAAGCAACATTGGAAATAGTGTGCAACCCTGATATACAATCTGGCAAAGATAGTACCAAATAAAATTGAGAAAATTAGTACAATTAAACAAAGGGGGGAGAGTAGCTCTTACCGATTTAATCACAAACACTTATTTACCCGTCATACCAGTACAGGATTGGATATCCAATATACATGAACAAAATTATTTCTCGTCGACCTATAACACCAAAAACAGCATCAAAAAAGCATCATCGGTAAAAAAAACTGTTTTATAGTAAATTACCCCGCCCACTTTTGTCAAAGAATACAAAAAACAAGGTATTTATTTGAAAAGAGTGTGTTAGCAGATGTAGGTAATATCATAGTATAAAAATGATAAGTTTGGAAAAAAAACCAAAGGTAAAAG
The DNA here is from genome assembly GCA_946902895.1 of Fragum fragum. Classification (NCBI taxonomy): domain Eukaryota; kingdom Metazoa; phylum Mollusca; class Bivalvia; order Cardiida; family Cardiidae; genus Fragum; species Fragum fragum. Next base: position 13,110,445 of record OX336365.1, read on the forward strand.
GCGCATATGGACACCCTCCTTTGGTTGAATTGGACCAGTTGTTTGGGATGAGATGTAGTTCCAGAAGTCCTTCTTCATTTATTCTACGCTCAACCCTATGGGGCTCTGCCTCTCTGGACCTGAGAGTAATGGATTTAGCAATTGTGGAGGAGGTCAAAATACTCATGCAAATATAAAGGCTCTAGGCTTTCTGGGTCAGGAAGAAAATATGTTTAAAGAGTTCTTTCTAATTTCACTTTTGTTGCCATGATAACTGGAGTTTTCAACGTATACAATTCTACCAAATTTTGTTGAAATTGGCCCTGTGTTTTGGGAGATGTCGTTTAAATAAATTGTTGGCGGATGACAGAAAACGGACAGACACGGGACGTAAGGTGATCACAATAACTCTATTGAACACTTTGTGCTCAGTTGAGCTAAAACTGGAGGCGCTTGAGAGCCAGTATCACCCCACAGGCCTGAATGTACTGACTAACCCATTCCCACACAAGCCCTCCTTTTTATGACCCTCAAGAAAAGGGCTTTGGAAAACATGGTGGGAAATGAAAAAAATGCTTGTGTCAAGCGATTTCTTCATTGATCACCATGTTTTCTACCACAAAGGACGAACAAATTCAAAATTCAATCCTTTTGAAATTGTCGTCTAATTCTTTCAATTTGTTCTACCACAAAGAACGAAAAAATTCAAAATTCAATCCTTTTGAATTGTCGTCTGCAACTTCTTTCAATTTGGACTGGTCTGTATTCCACTGTAATGGAATGGGTTAAGCAAATGGTGTTTTCAAGAATTTAGTGTATATAATAATCTTTACCATAGCTGGCAAATAAATGTTGTCACTGAAATCTTTAAAATAGTTCAATGGAAGCATTTCAAACTTTTCATTGTTTGAAAAAAATCAAGCAATGTCAAAATCATTTCCGTAGTCCGATGAATATGTATTTACAAAAATTTCACTGTGAACCATAAACGGACATAAGGCAAGACAACAATAGACATTTTTCAACCGATCAAAATTATATGAAAAACACTTAAAAGAGTCAACCGAGGATCGTTCCCTTGATTGACATCCAACAACAGCGATTTTTTCAGTACATGCCATAATTGGAAATTACGCCTCCCACCCCCTTGTCCAAAAAGCAATGTTTTCCATCCAATCAAATTCGTTGAAGAAATCTGAAAAGGTGTCCAAAGAATCATTTAAATGAAATTTGATTGAAATAAATCTGCTAGTTTCAATAAATGGAATTACACCTCCCAACTCCCTTGTCCAACAAGCAATGTTTTCCATCCAATCAAGTTCGTTGAAGATATCCCAAAGAATCATTCAAATGAAATTCGGTTGAAATCAATCTACAAGTTTCGGAGAAAAAAGATTTTCAAATTTTGGACTAAATACCATATGATTGAAATCAATCAACTAGTTTCGGAGAAAAAAAGATTTTCAAAGTTTTGTATATATGTCATATATGGAAATAAGCCCCGCAAAACTATTGTAACAAGAGCCATGTCGGTCACGGCCATCCCCGCCTTAAAAGCTAGTAAACTGAAGCCAGTTAGATTTAGGCTTCTTGTGCACTGCATTTCTTCTCTATGAGTTCGATAATAGCTATTATACTTTCAGAGATATACTCAGGTCAACATCTAAGTCTTTAAAACAACAAAGGGCAATAACTGCAAAAGTATGCAAGCAAGAGTTGTGGTTCTTGTGCACTATACTTCTCCTCAACGAGATCTATCCACCTACGAAGTTTCAAGTTAATAGCTATTATACTTTTAGAGATATGCCCCGGACAAAATCTACGTTTTTAAAAAAACAAAGGGCAATAACTCCATAATTATGCAAGCAAGAGTTGTGTTTCTTGTGCACTGTACTTCTCCTCAATGAGATCTATCCATTTATGAATATTCAAGTTGATAGCAAGTATTCTTTCAGAGATATGCTCCGGACAAGTTTAGTGACGAATGGACGGAATGACGGACGGAGACCATTACTATATCCCCTTCGCCGAAACGGCGGGGGATAATTATCTGATAAATAGTCACCCAATGATCATTCCTGAGAAATGATTTTTAAAGGTTTCACCATATATGGAAATTAGCCCCGCCCATTAAAAGCCATGATTTCATCCGATCAAATTTTATTTGAAGGAATCTTATAAAGGGTCACCCAATGATCATTCCTGTAAAATTTGGTTGAAATCCATCCACTGATTTCTGAGAAGATTTTAAAAGGTTTCACCATATATGGAAATTTGTCCCACCCATTAAAAGCAATGTTATAAAGCTTCGCCTGAGGATCATTTCTGTGAAATTTTGTTGAATTCTGTTCAGTACTTTCTGAGAAGATTTTTCAACACAAGCGCTCGCTCGACGGACAAAACGCCATGACAATAACTCGCTGGCTTTCAGTCAGTGAAGCTTAAAACCGTGGGCTTCATTTGTTAATGATGGTTTTCATTAGGCCACTTTTCCCATGTTTACAATCGGATAAAATTTGGACGATCCTTCTGATCGTACAATCATTCTTTAAAGTGTTAAAAGAGTCTCTTGAAACCTGTTGACTATATTATGTTTACACAGATTTTTTAATTAACTTCATACGGCCCTTTTCCCGTGTTTCTGGGCAGATCGGAACCAAGCAATGATCGTAATGGTGGTACAATCATTCTGTAGAAGTATGAGTACAACCATTTCGTTAAGTTTGATGAGAATCCAGTGGGAATTGTTGACTCAGGAGTGTTAACAAGAGCTTCGCAGAGTGGCGCATATACGCCCGAAGGGGCTTGTCAGTAACCTTTGCTTTTCAGTAACCTGAGCTTGAATGATAGCTAATGATTTTTGCCAAAAAAAAAAATCTTATCACCTGAAAAATACTGTTTACACTTGAGAAACAAGACCGCTTTATAATAACTTATCATTCAACATTATGTACAATAGTTAAATTTTATAATTCGAATACAATTGACTTTCAAAAAATGACCTTGACCAATGACCTCGAAACAAGTTTCAACAGAAAGTAATCACCACAAACAATAAAATTATGACCTTGAAAAACTGATATTGACAAATAAATTACAATGGTTCAGTTTAGGTTTTTCAGAGCTCAAAATGACCTTGACATTTGAATTCAATCAATTCCAGGGCAGATAATTCAAGAAAGACCCAAGCTTTTTGAATTTCTGAAGTGAGTCTTATGATACATTATGACAAGATTCAGTTTAATCCAATAGAATTTATAGGAGTTGTGCACACACACACACACACACAAAAAAAAAAAACTGTAATTTTAAGCTATGTTAAGTACAGGGCAGATAATTCAGTAACAACTTGACATATCAAACAAGTCTTAGTCTAAAGCACAACAAGAAATCATACAGGGTCATTGTGGCAAGTTTCACTTCATTCCCATTCAAAATGTAGGAGAAATAAAGCTCACAAGAAATAAAGGTTTTTTTCGGTCAATTTAAGGGCAGACTATTCAAGATAACTCAAGAATGACTAGAGCAATTTGCATTTCAAAGGTCTAATGAACAACTAGACATAATAGGGACTAATTGTGCCAAGTTTCAGCTCATTCCCATTGATAGTTTAGGAGTTGCGCACACAATAAACAGTGATTTTCGTTCAATTCAAGGGCAGATAATTCAAGATAACTCAAGAATGACTAGAGCAATTTGGATTTCAAAGGTCTTATGCATAACTAGACATCATGGGGAGTAATTGTGCCAAGTTTCAGCTCATTCCCATCGATAGTTTAGGAGGAGTTGCGCACACAAATAATTACTAACGGACAGACAGACAGACAGAGGGACGGTTGACCGGTGCCATAACATAATACGACCCTTCGGGCGAATATAATGGAAAAGTTAACGGACGGATGGTGGGCGGACGGCCAGATATACGAGCGCTGGAAGCCTTCGGTCGTTATAGCTGAAATTACAGATTTCAGATGCATACAAGCTTGCATGCACGAACCGACAAATGACAGACAAAATCCGCGAAAAAAGCTTTCAACCAGTGGAGTTAAAAATCACACAGACCAGATGTAGATGTCTTCATTTCATTCTTTATACAATCTAGTTAATAAAAGCTCTGGACAAAACAGTGAAAGTTGTAATGTATATAAGAGAAATGCAATATTTTATAAGTATGCAAAACGTTTTTGAATACAATTTATAATTCATCAAATAATTTATTATCATCCTGAAATCATAAGAATCAACCCTGATCTTTCTGAAAAACAAACACACACAACTTACAGTTACTTTTTTACATTTGTTTAAGACTTTGAGACTGCCAGTTAGCATTTCATGTTCCTTTGTCTAAGACAAATGCAACATGGAAAGGTTTTTGTTTTCTCCAAACACTATGAAATTGTCCCTGTTGGTAATTGGTGATACATGTATTTTCTGATTTAAAACAGACCTTTGATTGCAAAATCTTACGTAGTTTTTTAAAATGTAATGCTCTTAACTCTTGCCATACTTAACCTTGGATACTCCTCTTTCAACAGGATGCCTAGGAGAAGATCACCCTGCACTTATGTGCAGTCTGATCTTGGTCTACCAAATCTGTTTGACGTTTTAAGCCGAGATGTTTACATAATTAATTTACGAAAGTAAGACTGACCCACATTTTGTGCTTATCAGTGATTTCGCCCATTTTATTTTCATGCAATTCTGAACAAGGATTTTATTCAGCATGACAAGTTTTCATGCCAACACTTGTTTTTTACACTGACATCTGACGTCTTTGTAAATTGAATTGCAAGATTGTATCTTCTATGTAGTTGTTTAGGTATTTCAAATTTCAAAAGAAATATATTGATACTGACTTTATATGACTAAATGGATTTCTTCTGTTAAGATGCTACACATTGCAAGAGTTTAGAGCATTTCAAGGACATAACTATAACTAACATTACACAATGAAAAAAGTTATTTTAACCCATTACCACATGACAAAATTTTAGACTGGTACAAATAAAACATGACGGCCAAGAGGGCCCAAAATCGCTCACCTGAATTCACTTTCTCAAGCTAACAAATCTACTCTGAGATATTTAACAAATTCAAATTGATATAAAATCAGAATGTTGTGATTAGATGAGAAAATTGATATTGCCATAGATGAGAAAATTGATATTGCCATTACTAGCACCTTCTACAATATTCAATAGGAATTCTTCTTACCGGACAATACAAACATTTTCAGCTAATTTAAGAAATATTGGGCCCAATTTGTGTCCTCAAGAGTGGTAACAAGGAAATTGTAAATAAGACCCCTTTTCCCTTAACCCTTGTCATGCTATATAAATCACTTCACTGAATTGCTGTTAAATCAAAGGAATGAAAGCACTGATAGAACTTGTTGTTCAAAAATCAATGTATTTTTTAGAAATCAAGTTCATAAACAACTCTGGCAGGAAACTTAAAGGCAGGAGGTGTACACCAAGATCAGACTGCACTTATGTGCAGGCTGATCTTGGTATACATCTCCTGCTAAAACCGGAATATTCGGGGTTTAGCAGGACAAGGGCTAATATTGGTCGGAACGCCACTAACAAATAGTTCTTCCTCATGACTATTCAAACATTTTCAGTAAGTTTAAGAAAGGTTGAGACAAAATTGTGACCTGTAGAGTGGTATCAATGAATTGTTAGTGACTTACTATGGACAATCAAGTATCCTAAAATCTCACCATGACCATGTTTTGCTTAGGTGAGATTAATGTGTTACAGACAAGAATTTCAAGTAGATGAAATTTTTAAACCTTTGTCTTACCAGGCAGTTTACATTGTGGATAATGAAGAAAATGATTGTAACAAGCAATTTCTTCATTTTCCACAGTTTTTCGAAGCATTTTTCGAGGCTGTGTAAAAAAGGATTGTAAAGGAATGAGTTATACCATTCCCACACAATCTCTGCCTTTTACGCCCTTTAGGAAAAAAGCTTTGGAAAACATTGTGGAAAATGAAGAAATTGCTTGTATCAATCAATTTCTTCATTGTCCACAATGTTTTCTATCCAAAAAGAAGAAAAAATTTAAAATTCCATCAACTTGAAATTGTCGTCTGCAGCTTCTTTGAATTTGGACCAGTTTAAAACTTTGTTGTGTGGGAATGGGTTAAGAGATTAAGCATATACCTTCAATAAAATGTGTTCAATTTGATTCACAAGAATACAAATCGAAAGTACAATCTATCTTAAATAGTTTCTTTTAAGCCTAGGGAATAAACTCAATTCTGTTTAACTTAAGATTGAATTTGACATCTACAAATATGCAGTGACCCCATTTCAGCCAGGAGTTCTAAAGATGCTTGAAACAGCAACAGATGAAATTTAATTAACATATCTCAATGCACTAATCTGTTAGCTCATTACCGTATAATGGTGCTTTTTGATACCCAGAATAAATATAATTATAGAAAACTTTATGGGGAAAAGGAATGAGCATTTTCTCCTTTTCTCGCAATGTTTTCTACCCTATCTGGCACTTGTTTACTGCAACTTTTTTCAATTTGTACAAGCCTAAAATTCTGTCATTTGGTGATGGGTTTTACAAAATAGGCTAAATAATTTCCTTGTCTCTCATGCTGACTTAATAGAACTCTGTAACTCATTACAAGATGGCCATGTAAGAGGAATTGAGAGGAGTTGCAGATGGCAATTTAAAGTTTATGAGATTATATCTTTATCAACCTTTCTGCGTAGAAAACATTGTGAAAAATGAAGAAACTACTTATTGTAATCAATTTCTTCATTTTAAACAATGTTTTCCCTATTGTTTTTCTCAACCCATTCCCACATGAGAAAATTTTAGACTGGTCCAAATTCAAGGAAGATGCAGACAACCCATTCCCACACAGTGACGCTTTTAAACACCCCTCAATATGATAACTTTTAAAAGCATAGTGGATAATGAAGAAATTACTTGTTACAAGCAATTTCTTCATTATCCACAATGTTTTCTATTCCAAAGCTTTTTTCTTTAGGGGCCTAAAACGGAGGGCTTGTGTGGAAATGGGTTAAAAACATTTTTTTTTTCCAGAAAGATTTTTAAGCTGCTAAATAAGACTTTTAAGAATCCTTATAGAAATTTAAGTGATTTCAGCATTGGTTAAAACATGTAGCCTTGACACCGTTGAAAGTGTTCACTCAAAATAAAAAAATCGTACCTTAGGGCATCTCTAAAAATCTTATTGAAGGAATTCAGATTGCCGGATTTTTCATCTCTACGAAAATAAACACATCCCAGGTTCTTTCTTTACAAAGTGTTTATGCTGAAGCTGTAACAAGATTACCCCCAAATGCTGTAACAAGTATCATACAGGCATAATTTACACTAGAACATGATGGAGACTGAAAAATATTTCTCGGAACAAGAGTACCGCTAACGGGTGCCTACGTTTGACTGTTGGGTGCTGGATAGTGGATAAAAAAGTAATAAAAGGGGCATAATTCCCACAAAATGCATCCCTTGATAGTGAACATGTGTGCCAAGTTTCGAGTGAATGCCTTCAGTAGAACCAGAGAAATCACAAAATGTCAAAGTTTTGTAAAAAAAATCTAAGTCGAAAAAGGGGCATAATTCACACAAAATAGTATAGATTCCTCTTTTCATAGTGAACAATTTAGCCAAGTTTCAAGTGAATGCCTTCAGTAGAACCAGAGAAATCACAAACTGTCAAAGTTTTTGCACGAGGACGAGGACAACAACGACGGCGACATGGAGGCTATCCCAATACCACAGGTTTTTTTACCGAAAACAGCCAAGTTAATAATAGATGAAAAAAGAATGAATCAGCAACAATATTTACACAAAAATATACAATCAAGTCATGAACAAAAATAAGATTTCTCTGAACTCTTAAACCATTCCCACACAAAATTTTAGACTGGTCCAAATTGAAAGAAGTTGCATACAACATTTTTAGGTTGATGAAATCTTGAAAGCGTTGTCTTTTGGACAGAAAACATTGTGAATAACAAAGAAATTGCTTGGAATAAGCAATTTCTTCATTATCCAAAATCTGTTTCCAAAACTTTCGTATCAAGGGGTACTTAAAAGCGTCACTATGTGGGAATGGGTTAAAATGAAGTCTTATCCAACCATACGCCTTCATGAATCAATTTCTACATATCTTACAAACAAAACATTAAATCTACTTTGGCAATATTTTGAAATGTAAAACTATATCAATAGCCATCAACCTTTAACAAAACAAGTGGGCCACAATGGTCCTATCGCTAATCTGTCTTAGAGACTGATAAGCTTAGCCCTGCTGCACCCACATTTTTCACAAATAAAGATATCACAAACGGGTCTTGAAAGGGTGACCTAACAATCATTCCTACCAAGTTAAGTACAAATTTACTTAGTCGTTTAGGAGACGGTTTTCAAAGAATTATTTCATATGTGCATTCTGATCTTAGTCTAAACCACCTGTTTGGCATTTTAATTTCAGAGTTGTAATTAGAATCAATTAACAATAAATAATGACCCACACTATCTGGGCATTCCAGTACTTCTAGCCCTTTGATTTTAATACAATTCTGAATAAGGATTTAATTTAGCATGACAAAGGATACTTACTATGGAGATGTATCAGATTTTACTGATTTCCTTCTTTTATCTCCATGTTAAACCAAATTTGGCATATGGTGATCCAAGAGTAATTATTTCAAGTATTTTGGTAAGGTAACATAAGGTAATAGTGCATGCACAATTTGAAAACTCTTAACATAGCAGTTTGGGGAGAAAAGTTTTTTGGAAAATTCCCAGTTTATCACTATTTAATCAGGACTTATAATCATCCCTGACTTTTATGTAGAGCCACTGAGCGTGATAAGGTGATTCTTTATTCAAAATTTGAAAGCACTTGGCCTTATGATTTTGATGAAAAAGTTTTTTGGATTTCCTTCTTTACTATATAACTATAAATGTGTCATGTAAAATATATGCACTCCACAGAGAAAAAATCAGACACGTTAGAAAAAATAATTGTACCTGATAATGTCAAATACGGTTCCAAATAAGGTAGTGTAAGATGACATTAATTTCATTCTGTAGATTATGTCATACGGTTAATAATCTGAATGGAAAAACAGATTTCTCTTTAATTTTATCATTTTATCGATTTTATCTATTTAAAAAAAACAACATGCAGGTACATAATAAACGGAGTGCCAAGTTACAATAACAACACTTAACCCTTGTCATGCTGTATAAATTACCTTACTGAATTTCTATCAAATCAAAGGGCTGAAAGCACTGATAGAACTTGTTAAAAAATAAATATTTTATATTCTAGAAATCAACATCATAAACAACTCTGTCAGGAAAAGTACCAGCAGGAGGTGTAGACTAAGATCAGCCTGCACATAAGTGCAGTCTGATCTTAGTCTACACCTCCTGCCAAAACCGGAATATTCCGGGTTCAGCATGACAAGGGTTAATCTGTTATTTGCATCAAGCTGTGAAGTAAAATTTTGATATTGCACTCGACCTTTGGTCTGGTGAAATATCAAAAATTTGCCCAATAGCTCAAAGCAAATATAAGATGTTGTATAACTATTGTAACAAAATATTCCTTATATATCTGTATGTGAAATCCAAGTATCTGAGACAAGAAATTTTAACCCATTATCAGATGACAAAATTTTAGACTGGTCCATATTAGAAGGAGTTTCAGACGAAAATTTAAAGTAAACAAAATTTTAGATTTTTTCAACTTTCATGGTAGAAAACAGTGTGTAAAATGAAGAAATTGCTTGTTACAAGCAATTTCTTCATTTTACACAACGTTTTCCCAATTGTTTTTCTTGAGGGGCCTTCAAAGCGTCACTTTCAGGGAATGGGTTAAGTATTATTACAGAGAACAAAAAGGTGATTCTTAGAGCAAAATTAGAAAATCCTAGTCCAGTCCTTATTTTTACAGTAGCAAAAAAATTCAAAGATTTGAAGTATTATAGTAGAAGATCATACAGTAATGTTACATGCAGAATTTCAAAGCTCTAGGATAACTGGCTGGGGAGTTAATGTTTTAAACATTTTTTTCGTTATGGATTCCGCAACAAAGTGCTAGTTTTCAGAGAAGAGCATTTCTTTGAAGTATTTTGGTAAAGGTTAATTATGTAATGATAAACATCAAATACAAGCACTTTCTCCTTTTCCCACAATATTTTCTACCACATAGGATGGTCAGATTGCAAATTGCTTGCATTTTTCATTGTTGTCTGCAACCTCTTTGAAATTGGACCAGTCTAAAATTTCATAAAACAGGAAAGGGTTAACAAAACATGGTAGGAAAAAGAAAAGCTTCAAATAGACCAGCTGATGGTACAACCAACCACCTGACTGACTGACCAACAATCTGACTCCTATGTATAACAAGAGCACCGCCTATGTGTGCCTTCGCTCAGCTGTTGGGTGCTGGATAGTGGACAAAATGCATCTACAGTTATCCCCCTTGATAGTATAGGTTGCTCTTTTGATAGTAAACAAGTTTCAAGTGAATGCCTTTGGTAGAAGCAGAGATATCCAAAAAAGTCAAAGTTTTTGCATGACAACAACAACAACCAAGGCTATCGCAATACCTCCGGTTTACTAAAAAAAAAAAGCCGAGGTAATAAAACATAGACAGAGGGACAGATTTAAATCAAATATGTCAACTATTTCAAGCACTTTATCAACAGTTTTGTGCTACATATTTACATTAGGCTAATTTGAATTTTCAAAAATATACAATTCATCTCATAGATATAATAAACATTATTACATTTCATTAACATTCTAACATAATTACAGAGTCTATAACAAAAAAAGAAAAGAAATGCATTCAACACTGTAACTTCAGTTAGTCAAAGCCACACAAATTCATAAAAAAAATATAAAGAATAATGTTAACCCTTGCCATGCTGAATGAAATCATGTTTAGCAGTTAACCCATTCCAACTCAGTCCCTCTTTTTTATGCCCCTCAACAAAAAAGCTTGGGAAAACATTGTGGAAAATGAAGAAATTGCTTGGATCAAGCAATTTCTTCATTATCCACAATGTTTTCTATCCAAACAGACGAAAAAATTTAAAATTCCATCAACTTGAAATTGTCGTCTGCACATCCTTTCAATTTGGTCCGGTCTAAAATTCCACTGTGTTGGAATTGGTTAAATCAAAGGACTGAAAATGAGTGGAAGCACAAGTTTCAGATCAATATTATATTTCATTTGAAAACTGATTTATATAAACAATTCTTGCTTGACAAGCAGGTGGTGAAGACTAAGCTCAACCTGCACATATGTGCAAGCTGATCTTTATCTATACCTCCTGCCAAAACAGGAATATCCCAGATTCTGTATGACGAGGGTTAATAAACACTCTCTCCCTTATATTAGCTCTTGTATTTATAATGACTTCCCTCGAATCTGAGGGTGACTATCTCTAAACATTCATGTTGATAATTAGAAATTTCAGATTTGAAATCAAAACAGGAGTATCCCTTTGACAGAATTATGGTGAAGAAAATAGGAACAAAATAGGAGTTTCCTCACTGTGTTCAGTGTTATTTAAGGTTGCATTTATTTGGAGACATGCAATATTTGTTTTCATATTCAATTTTATTCATTTTAACTGGTATTGTCTTTGATAAAGCAACTAGCTGTGAGCAATTTGCATACAATTCTATATTGTTGAGAAAAGATATTAACTTTAACTTAGCACAATTTGCACAGCCCCAGTAAAATTTATTCCGTAAATTTTGACCAGTCTTCAGTTTTGTTATCTGGAATGGGTCAAAGACTGGATGAGAGCATTGTGTTTGCTTAACCCTTGACATGCTGAACCAGAATTATTCCAGTTTTGGCAAGAGATATAGACCAAGATCAGCCTGCACATAAGTGCAGTCTGATCTTGGTCTACACCTCCTGCTTGTAATTTTCCTGCCAGAGTTGTTTATGAAGTTGATTTCTAAAAGAAACATTGATCTTTGAACAACAAGTTCTAACAGTGCTTTCAGCTCTTTGATTTTACAGCAATTTAGTAAGGTAATTTACCAGCATGACAAGGGTTAATTTTCAGGGGTCAAGTTAACCCTTTCCTGTACAAACCCAGGATTTTATGTTTCCGTGAATTTATACTTGAGAAAACATTGTGGGAAAGAAGAAATTGTTTTAAAAAATTTTAGCAATTTCTCCTTTTTCCAAAATTTCGTCTACCACATAGGATGGTTTAATCTCAAATTGCATCCAATTTTCATTGTTGTCTGCAACATCTTTCAGTTTGGACCAGTCTTAAATTTCAAAAACAGGAAAGGGTAAATAGTAGTAAGCAAATTAGTTGAGAAAGGGACTTAATTCTTGTAATGTATATTTGCTAAACACTGTGGTACTTCTCCCTTGATACTGAACACATTTGCAGAGTTTCAAAGGAGCATTGATATCAACCCTTGTCATGCTGAACCCGGAATATTCCTGTTTTGGCAGAAGGTATAGACTAAGATCATCCTGCACATAAGTGTGGTCTGATCTTAGTCTACAACTCCTTTTTGTTTCCTTCAACCAAGAGTTGTTCATAAAATTAATTTTCAAAATAAATTTTTACCCTTAACTAGTGTTTTCAGGTCTTTGTTATTTCTACAATTTCAGATAAAGACTTTTTTCAGCATGACAAGGGTTAAAAATATCAAATTTTGTAGGAAGAGATTTCTTTGTTTCGATTTCCTTCTTTGTTTCTGTGTTAAATGGGGAGATTACAGGCGAAGTCCAAATATGACCAACATGTGACCAGAAATTATCCCTTAAACCATTCCCATACAATGATGTTTTTTGATACCCTATAAGAAAAACAAGACTGCTGTTGGCCCTGGGGCATTCACCTGAGATAAAGGCTCTTTTTCTTTATACAGTCTCATTTTATGTTAAGGATAGGATTATGGTACAAGTAGACCATACTTTATATGTACCAGTATATAGGTTCTGTACCTAGGGATCCCAGTCTTAATGACAAATTCTAAGACTTTAGGACTAACTTGAAAGGTAGAGAACATTTTTCCTCCCTCTGGATCTATGGGTTATAATTTCAAAAATATGGAAGAAGACAATGAACTGATGTTTTATGCAAAATATTAAGGCTCTCTTCTGGGTCAGCAGGAGAATATTTAAAAAAAAAAAAAGATGTGTTTGTGAAACACAATGATACAGGAATTCTTAAGAAACGGGTGATTTTTATTGTTTTATTTTTCTTTGTTGTAGTGAAAAGGGTTAAAATTTTTACCTTGATGAAATGAGCTTCCCCAGTTGCACCTTGTTGAGACCTATCTACATACCGAATATTAGCATTGTAACTTAATCAGGGTTGAAGTTATAGGAAAAATGTTTAGTTAGAGGTTATGTTTTGCAGACAGACAGACGGACAGATGGACACCGGTAAAACAACATGCCCTCGATCTTATCAATGTGGGGGCATAAAAATCTCACCTTTGTTGCCATGGCAATCAGAGTTTCTAACGGATTTCAATTCTTTTAGCTATTTTCGAAGGGGACCATCTGAGGATCATTTCTGCAAAATTTGGTTTAAATTGGCCTCATGGTTTGGAAGGAGATGTTGTTTAAAGAAATTGTTGATAGGTGATGGTTACAGACGACAGAGGGGTGATGGACGAAGGATGATCACAATAGCTCACGAGGTGCTCAGGTGAGTTAGAAAGCTTTGGAAAACATGGAAAAAGTTGTTTATAACAAGAAAATTTCCATAATGTTTTCTAGCCAGAAAGTTGAAAAATCTTAAATTTCGTCAAGTTTAAATTGATGTCTATGACTCCTCCACATCAAAGCCCCCAATTCTTAATAGAAGTTTTGCTTGTTAAATTGGCTACAAAATATCAATGTTTTGTATTGCTCCTATACCAATACTCGTGGAAATATTGTACACAGTCATTTGTGTCCTGCCTTAAAGTCTAATGAATGACAAAACTGAATGGAAAGCTATTAGGAACCAAATATAAATGTCATCTTAGATCCATTTTTAATCACTATCTTCATTAACATTGTCACTAAAATTGTTCTCATCATCCACAACTTTACTCTCATAATCATCTGTATCATCATCATCTTCATCATCATCTTCATCGTCATTTAAAATATTTTGTGTTTCATTCATTAGATTACTATCTTGTTCGAATCCTCTCTCTGTTTTTATTTGTGTGAAATCAATCTTAGCTTTTTTTGAGACCCCACTGAAACTATTAAAGTCAAGGATATCTTCTAAATCTTTCCTTTTGGCATTTTCGTCGGGATAGCTCTCATTTAAGTTCTCCAATTCATCATTTTGATTATTAGAACTATATTTCTCATTCTTATTGAACATAAATTTAGAAGTCAATTTACTGATGTCAAAAGAATCTTTTTCAATATTGTGATTATTCATATTCATTTCACCTCTATTAATTCCACCTGTTTTACTTTCCTTCAAGGACATTGGTGTAGAGGAACTTGGGCCTGTATTTCCAGCTTGATTGGCATTATATTGATCAATACCCTGCTGTGCTTGCATTTGAAGGAGACCCAAGGCTGCTGAAGACAATGGATCTGAATCTATGGTATGGAATTTCATGTGGATTGTGTGTGCAGACTTCGTGAAGAAGGTCATATCGCACTGTTCACAAGAGTACAGGGCTTCGCCTGTGTGCATTCTCATGTGGACCATCCACTGGTACTTCTGTGTAAATGTGGCATCACAAACATCACATTTAAAAAACTCTGCCTGTATATGAATCTTCAAATGACTGGCTAAAGATGCTTTTATACTAAACTCTGCTTGACATATATCACACTTATGTCTCTTTTCAGGCTCTGTGTGTTTACGCAAATGATTGTCAAACCTCTTCTCCGTTGTAAGTTCAAGGTCACAGTAAGGACATTTAAATTGGGTCTCCCCCTTGTGAATATTTCTCTTCATGTGCTGTAGATAACACAGCCGTTTTACAAATGCAGCTCCACATATGTCACATTTAAATGGTTTTTCACCGTAATGTTTATCAAGATGTGTTTTATAACCGTTCTCTGTTAGAAATTTCATATTACATATTTCGCAGGTAAGTATCTTTTCACCTCTGTGCATCATTTCATGTTTTTTCAAGGCTGTGCTGTTGGTGAACGCAACATCACAGTATGAACACTTATATGGTTTAAAACCAGAGTGCATGGCCATATGTTTTGTCAGGTTACCTTTCTGGCTGAATGCTGCCGGACAAATGGTACATTTATGGGGTTTTATACCTGCATGTAAATTCATATGGGTTTTTTTGTTGTAGATTGTGGTAAACTTGGCATCACAAAAATCACATGCAAATTCCTTCTCTGCATAATGTGTTCTAAGGTGTCGTTTAAGATTTCCCTTATTACTCAATGTAGTATGACAAATTTCACAGACGCAAGTTTTGTCTTTATCAGTCCCATCCTGTTCCTCTTCTTCTTCCTCACACCAGTCTTTATCTTCATCATCAACCTTTTTCTTTGGTGTCTTAGACTTTGCTGGTTTATCTCCTCCATGAATTTTTGAATGAAGTAGTAGAGACTTCCTGCTATCAAATGTCCTGATACAAATATCACACTGGTATGGAGATCGATTTGATTCCATTACCTTTGATATTTCTTTTAGAAGACTTTTTGCTTCATCGGATTGTTGACCATTGATAAATTCCATACTCTTGGACAGCAGCGATAAAGCAGCCTCATTACTCTTCTTCAACTCTTTTATTGATTTGACTGGACCAGTATTTTCTGGTTTTATTGTATTCACAGTTTCCTCTTCCTTTAATGATACGACATCATCATCAACTTTTGACAAATCAACAGTATCATCCTCTGGCTCCTCAACAGAATGGGAAGGCTCCTCAACAGAATGGAAAGCCTTCAGAGCAGATTTACTGGTAATGGCATGGTATTTCTTCAAGTGTTTCTTTAACTTCTTCCGCTTCTTGAAAGTCTCCTTACAGATCTTACAAACGTGTACCTTCTTCAATTTGTTTTTTCTGACATTACTTGACTTCTCTTCTTCAGAGCTATTCCCCCCATCACTTGCCTCTTCTTCCTGTACTTCATCACCATGATTATCATTTTCTTGTTTAGCCTCATTGTCAATATTTACATCATTCTCATCCTCAGTAGTTGAACCGTTATCAGGATCATTTATAGCAGAATCATCTTCTGACATTACTTCTTGCTTGATTTCAACAGGGTTCATCAAGGCAGATTGTTGTTCCTTTTTGGCACACAATTCTTCAATATCGGCCATAACTTCTTCCTTGATTCCCTCATCAAACTCAAGTATTTCTGCCATGTTTGGTCTGTTTAAATCAGGATTCCAGTAGACAGTATATAACTTGCTAAATCATACTGTATTCATCATTGACCTGAAATGGATTAACCAATTACAAACCGTCAAAAATTTAGACAAGTCCAGATTAAATGAAGTTGCAGAAAAGAATTTTGAGTTGATAAATTTTGATATTGCTGTCTTTCTTGGTAGAAAACATATTGGAACAAGGTGCCAAATTGTCATAAGATACGCCCGTCACACTGCTTAATATTAACTGGGGGTTTGAATAGAACCGAGGTTATTTTGAATGAATTTTTTTGTCAAACAAAGTATGAAAAACAACAAAGGGCAAACCTCAAAATATACGCTAGGTAGAGTAATGGTTCTTGTGCACTGCACTACCATGTGGTGAGCTCTATCAATCCATGAAGTTTCATGATTCTAGCTATTATACTTTTAGAGATATACTCCGGACAAGATTCAAGTATGAAAAACAACAAAGGGCAATAACTAAAAAAAATAGGCCAGGTAGAGTTATGGTTCTTGTACACTGCACTACCACTTGGTGAGCTCTATCCATCCATGAAGTTTCATGATTCTAGCTATTATACTTTTAGAGATATACTCTGGACAAGATTCAAGTATGAAAAAAAACAAAGGGCAATAACTCAAAAAATAGGCTAGGTAGAGTTATGGTTCTTGTGCACTGCACTCCCCCTTGGTGAGCTCTATCCATCCATGAAGTTTCACGAATCTAGCTATTATACTTTTAGAGATATACTCCGGACAAGATTCAAGTATGAAAAACAACAAAGGGCAACAACACAAAAAATAGGCCAGGTAGAGTTATGGTTCTTGTACACTGCACTCCCACTTGGTGAGCTCTATTCATCCATGAAGTTTCACGAATCTAGCTATAATACTTTTAGAGATAAACTCCTGACAAGATTCAAGTATGAAAAACAACAAAGGGCAATAACTCAAAAAATAGGCTAGGTAGACTTACGGTTCCCGTGCACTGCATCCCCCCTTTGGTGAGATCTATACACCCATGAAGTTTCATGATCCTAGCTATAATACTTTTAGAGATATACTCTGGACAAGATTCAAGTATGAAAAACAACAAAGGGCAATAACTCAAACAAGAGGGCCAGAATTGCCCTAAAATCGCTCACCTGACTAATGTAAGATGATTCAAAATTGAAATTGGCCCAATGGTTACTGAGGAGAAGATGTTTAAAGATTTCAAAGTCAAAAACTGCCCTACCCTTCCAAGCCCTTATTTGGTCATCAATCAAAATTCTAGAACAACTTTTGAAAAGGGTCACTCAAGGAACATTCATACCAAATTTGGTTGAAATTGGCCCAATAGTTACTGAGGAGAAGATGTTTAAAGATTTCAAAGTCAAAAAAGTGCCTGACCCTGCCACGCCCATATTTGGGCATAAATCAAAATTCCAGGAACAACTTTTGAAAAGGGTCACCAAAGGAATATTCATGCAAAGTTTGGTTGAAATTGACCCAACTGTTACTGAGGATAAGATGTTTAAAGATTTCAAAGTTAAAAAAACTGCCATGCCCATATTTGGGCATCAATCAAAATTCTGCGAACAACTTTTTAAAAGGGTCACCCAAGGAACATTCATACCAAATTTGGTTGTAATTAGCCCAATAGTTACTGAGGAGAAGATGTTTAAAGATTTCAAAGTCAAAAACTGCCATGCCCATATTTGGGCGTGAAACGAAATTCTGCCGAACAACTTTTGAAAAGGGTCACCCAAGGAACATTCATACCAAGTTTGGTTGAAATTGGCCCAATGGTTCCTGAGGTGTAGATGTTTAAAGATTTCAAAGTCAAAAACTGCCACGCCCGGCAACGCCCTTATTTGGGCATAAATCAAAATTCTGCGAACAACTTTTAAAAAGGGTCATCCAAGGAACATTCATGCCAAGTTTGGATGAAATTGGCCCAATGGTTACTGAGGAGAAGATGTTTAAAGATTTCTAAGTCAAAAACTGCCACGCCCTGCCACGCCCATATTTGGGCATAAATCAAAATTCCATGAACAACTTTTGAAAAGGGTCACCCAAGGAACATTCATGCCAAATTTAGTTGAAATTGGCCCAATGGTTACTGAGGAGAAGATGTTTAAAGATTTCTAAGTCAAAAACTTCCATGCTCATATTTGGGCGTAAATCAAAATTCCACGAACAACTTTTGAAAAGAGTCACCAAAGGAACATTCATGCCAAATTTGGTTGAAATTGGCCCAATGGTTACTGAGGAGAAGATGTTTAAAGATTCCTAAGTCAAAAACTACCACGCCCTGCCACGCCCATATTTGGGCATAAATCAAAATTCCACGAACAACTTTTTAAAAGGGTGACCCGAGGAACATTCATACCAAATTTGGTTGAAATTGGCCAAATGGTTACTGAGGAGAAGATGTTTTAAGATTTCTAAGTTAAAAACTGCCACGCCCATATTTGGGGGTCAATCAAAAATCCACGAAACAACTTTTGAGAAGGGTCACCCAAGGAACATTCCTACCAAGTTTGGTTGAATTCCGCCCAGTGGTTACTGAGGAGAAGATGTTTAAAGAATTGTTGACGACTTCCGACGCACGACGCACCACGCACGACGGACAAAAGGTGATACCAAAAGCTCACCATGAGCACGTTGTGCTCAGGTGAGCTAAAAATAGGCTAGGTTGAGTTATGGTTCTTGTACACTGCACTCCCCCTTGGTGAGCTCTATCCATCCATGAAGTTTCACGAATCTAGCTATTATACTTTTAGAGAGATACTCCGGACAAGATTCAAATATGAAAAACAACAAAGGGCAATAACTCAAAAAATAGGCTAGGTAGTTATAGTTCTTGTACACTGCACTACCACTTGGTAAGCTCTATCTATCCATGAAATTTCATGATTCTAGCTTTTATACTTTTATAGATATACTCCAGACATGATTCAAGTATGAAAAACAAGAGGACCATGATGGTCCTAAATCGCTCACCTGAGGCATCTGCAAATTACAGTACTTTTTTGTATAAAACAGACACAACTTGAGCAAAATAAATAAAACAAATATAAGATTTTGGGCTTTGTACAAAACAATCCAGTAATGCTTTAAAATGAAAATGAATGCCTTTGGCTTCATTGTTTAATCGATTACCAAACTATCCCAGAATTTGTCACCCTCAGGGAAAAGGTTTAAAAAAGCATTGTGAGAAAGCAAGCAATTTCTCCATTTCTATTTAAGAAGAATCCTTTCAATGCGATTTATGCAATTTTCAATCCAAGGAGCAGAGACATTTTTTATCCTAAGAGCAAATTTTCTTGTAACATAGTACAAAATTATATAGTCATGCTACATACCAAATATGAATGCCCTTCATCTTATATTTCAGAAGGAGAAGACTTTTGCACTAATTGGGTGTTTTCCAAAATTTTGGACCTCTGGGGCAGTGCCATGTTTTATCCAAGGGCTAAGATTTTAGCTAACATAGTAGAGAACCATCTGGTTATGCTATAAACCAAATATGAATGCCTTAGACTTTGTAGATTGGGAGGAGAAGACTGTTGAACATGGTCTAATTGAGCATTTTTACTAACTTTGGACACCCAGGGAAGGGGTGTTTTTTAACCTACAGGCATAATATAATCAAAATTGATAGATAACAGCCAGGCTATGCTACACTCAAAATGTAAATGCCCTCTGCCTTAAAATGAAAATTTTTTATTTCAACATACTCAAATTTTGCATTTTTCCAAATTTTTGGACCCCTAGTCAGGGCCCTTTTTGACCCTTGAATGAAAACTTTTTGTGATATAGTACAAAACCATCTAGTTATGCTACATACCAAATATGAATATCCTAGACCTTATCGTTTAAGAGGAGAAGCCTTTTGAAATTGCTCTTATTGAGAATTTTTCCTAACTGCGGACCTCAGGGGCAGGGCCATTTTTGACCCCAGAGATTAAATATTAAAAAACTGGGTAGAGAACCATATGATTAAGCTCTTTACAAAATATAAAGGCCTTTGGCCTTGTAGTCTATGAAAAAAACAACATCAAATAATTAATAAAATTTCCAATTTTCATATGCCGCGGTTACAAGAATTTTCGACGAAATTAAAAGTGGGATAGCAGCTGGAGGCTAGGAAAGGATGTTGTGGTAGTACTGGTGTGAGAAATACCAGGAATCCATTGTTAGGTGCTCCAGCTGCCGCGATATGACTGAAATACTGTTAAAAGTGGCGTTAAACCCCATTTAATCAATCAATAATCAAGAGTTTTTGACGGAATTAAATTCTTTTAACAACTTTTGAAGAGCTTCACCCAATGAACATCCCTGTAAAGTTTCAGCTTGATTGGCCTACTGATTAGGAGGAGAAGATTTTTAAAGATATTTTAAGAATAACTAAAGATTCCCATTTTCAAATGCCGCGGCAACCAGAGTTTTTGACTGAATGAAATTCTTTTAACAACTTTTGAAGAGCTTCACCCAAGGAACATCCCTGCAAAGTTTCAGCTTGATTGGCCTACTGGTTTAGGAGGAGAAGATTTTTAAAGATATTTAAAGAATAACTAAAGATTCCCATTTTAAAATGCCGAGGCAACCAGAGTTTTTGATGGAATTAAATTCTTTTAACAAATTTTGAAGAGCTTCACCCAAGGAACATCCCTGCAAACATTCAGCTTGATTGGCCTACTGGTTTAGGAGGAGAAGATTTATAAAGAAATTTTGGACGGACGGACAGACGGACGGACAACGGACAACGACCGATCACAATAGCTCACCTCGCACTTTGTGCTCAGGTGAGCTAACAACAAAGGGCAATAACTCAAAAAATAGGCCAGGTAGAGTTATAGTTCTTGTGCACTGCACCCCCCCCCCTTGGTGAGATCTATACACCCATGAAGTTTCATGATCCTAGCTACAATACTTTTAGAGATATACTCCCGACAAGATTCAAGTATGAAAAACAACAAAGGGCAATAACTCAAAAAAAAAAGGCCAGGTAGGGTTATGGTTCTTGTGCACTGCACTCCCCCTTGGTGAGATCTATACACCCATGAAGTTTCATGATCCTAGCTATAATACTTTTAGAGATATAATCCGGACAAGATTCAAGTATGAAAACAACACATGGCAATAACTCAAAAAGTAGGCCAGGTAGAGTTATGGTTATTGAGCACTGCACTCTGTATTGATGAGAAGAATATAACTGCCAAGTTTAAAGTTAATCGTACTTACGGTGACAGAGTTATGCTCCAGACAAAGAAGTGGACACCGATGGACAACCGGACACCCAGATACTCGGACACCACGGGTGATCCCATAATACGTCCCGTCTTCGACGGGCGTATAAAAAGGACAAGCTGCTCCTTACAAGCAATTTCTTCATTTTCTTCAATGATTTCTAAAACTTTTTTCTTGAAGTACTCAAAAGAGTTTAAATAAGTAGGAAAAATACGAACTGTAAACTTATACTTAGATTATCTACAATTTGAAAATTTTACAATTTACCAATTTTTAACCCTTGTCATGCTGTATAAATTTCCTTACTGAATTACTATAAAATCAAAGGGCTTGTTCAAAATCAATATTTCTTTTAGAAATCAATTTCATTCACAACTCTGGCAGAAAAATACAAGCAGGGTGTGTAGACAAAGATCAGACTTCACATTTGTGCAGGCTGATCTCAGTCTACATCTCCTGCTAAAAGCAGAATATTCAGAGTTCAGCATGACAAGGGTTATTTATAATTATGATATTTGTTTTGTGTTACAGCGCATAGACAGCTGTTGTCATTTTGCGCACAAGAAATTCAGGATTGTTTAACATAACATTCCATTTTAATTTTAAACAAGTAGAAAATCTAGGCTTGATTATGTCCAGGGACATCACAGAGTATTATCATTCAGCTTATATTGAAAAGTAGACTGGGGTCTCTCTTGCTTTATACTAGGGCAAAAGTTCAGCCTCATTCCAAATGGCAAAAAATACCTTATTTTCCCGATGGAGAGAAGAAAATTCACAATTGTAGACTGAAATTCCCAAAACCTCCAAGTTTTCTGTTGAATTTCAATTTAGCCAACTAAAGGCAGGAAGTAGAGTTGAAAGTTTTAATAGATTTAATCAAGGGTGATTTCATTGTTCTTAAACTATGAAATACTTTAAAAAAAAACAACATAATTTTCCTAAAATGAGAATTATTTCCGTGGAATTTTCCAAATTCCTCTGGCACCAGGCCCTGGCTGAACATGTGTAGCAAGACCCCTGGTAGAAAAAATATTCTAAATGTAAAAAATACTAGGTCAAAGGATTTAATTAATTTGCAACAATGTTTTCTCAAAATTTACCCCTTCATTTTTTTGGATAAGTCCATTTTAATTCTTAACAAGTAGAAAATCATGGCTTGATCATGTCAAGGGATATGTAATCTACAAACCACCTTAAAAGGCTTTCTTAACCCTTGTCATACTGTATGAATTACCTTTCTGAAATGCTGTCAAATCAAAGGGCTGAAAGCACTGATACAACTTGTTGTTTAAAATCAATATTTCTTTAAGAAATCAACTTTATAAACATCTCTGACAGGAAAAGTACACGCAGGAGGTGTAGACTAAGACCAGCCTGCACATAATTGCAGTCTGATCTTAGTCTACACCTCCTGCCAAAACCGGAATATTCCGGGTTCAGCATGACAAGGGTTAAGCTGGGTAGAATGTCATAACAACAGCTATTTAAGATGTAGTTACCACATTTTAGTCACAAAGGGACAGTTTACTAGACGGTTGTCCCAGAACAACTGCTGTCAAGCCTGCAAAGTTTCGACTTTCAACTTGACCTTGACCATCAATTTAAGTGTTTGACATTGAGCTTACCTTGAACTTGAAGCTATCTAAAAAATTCTTTCAAATGGCACATCTACTCATAATGGAGAATAATTGATCCAATTTATTTTGAAATCCATCCATAATTGTAGGATTTGTGTGTTTGAATGGGATTTTACGCCGCTTTCAACAATCTTTCAGTTATATCGCGGCGGCTGGAGCACCTAACAATGGAATCCTGGTATTTCTCACACCAGTACTACCATTACATCCTTTCCTAGCCTCCAGCTGCTATCCCACATAGGTCTACGATTATTGACCCATTGGTGAGAGACAAATAGTCGGAAAGGATGAGTGCCGGGACCTCTAGATTGACAGTCATCCGTGCTACCAACTGCGCTATGACAGCGGCATAATTGTAGGAGAATGTTCTTGACAATGTTCTTGACAATCATAGTTTTAGTGTTTGACCTTGAACTGTGACCTTGACATTAGAACTATCCTAAAAATTCTTTCGAATGGCAATCTACTTATGATGGAGAATAATTGTGCCAAGTTATTTTGAATTCCATCCATTATTGTAGGAGTAATTGTCTGGACAAATTCAGACAGACAAGACGGATTAATGCATACACCGACTTGTCATAGTGGGCTCGGCAAATATCGAAATATTTTCTAATAAATTTGTTAATTCACTTGTTTACTTTAAATGATAATTGATCAATAACCGGGTACTAAAGTAGGGAAGAATCATTTAGTAAATGAAGCGTATCTATGGGAGAAAACTGTTGGATATTTGATGCGATATTGGCAAACATTGTTCCACTAGATTAGTTCAAAATTGAGAAAAATACCACATCTGTCATAGACGCCAAACTGCCTTCATCGACGCAATGCATATTTGTATTTTATTTTCACAGTTTGCATGTGTCCCAACAAGATCGCACATAATATTTGAAATTTTTGACCACCTTTTTTAATGTCTCACAAATCTATAGCCTATAATAAATGCCCACCCCTTCTTTCGTCAAGTTTGTCATTCTAATACAGTAAAACCTTGGTAGTTCGTATGGAAATTTATACGAATTAAGCCAAGTACAAACAAAACGAAGGCCAAGAGGTCGGCTGTTTGAGATACACGGAATATGACATGGTCTGTTCTGCCCCCAATTTAGGAATTTATTCTAAGTTGGTAATTTTTTACTAAAGAAGAACCGCAGATATTAATTGAGGAAAACATAAATTAAAAATTACTCATCTTGTATTTTTATGCTTTTACCTCTGTATCAATTTTTGACATTTTTCAAACATAGTATTTGTATCATATGGTAGACTCCATCAGAGTGATTTCCCTTTACAATACATTGGATCAAATCACTCTTAGTATGCTATCATCGAATCATAAAATTCAGGACCGACGATTGTAAAGAAAGCAAAAGCAGAATAAAATAAAGTGGTTAGCACTTCTAAATGACCAATAACACTCATACTAATGGGGATGCGTCAATTTTAAGTCAATTTTCGGCGATAATTACGGAATCTTTATTCGATTAATTACCCACCTTACAATCCAAACAGCCCCTTTTAACTAAAGGTACATGATAGTACATTATTTGTCATATAGATCAGCAGGTTTGAAAATCAAGGTAAGTGGTGATTGGTGTCAATTAGTTTATCACACTTACGAATTAAACATAGGAGTTTGTATTATTATCATACTTTCGGGACGTAAAATGGCCTTCGAACTACGAACCACTGGCGTTCGAATTAGACAGGAGTTTTCTAACAAAGCTCAAAGAAGGAAAAAGATCGGGACCGGGTAAAGTATACGAAGGAACACATACCTACGAACCAGTGACGTTCGAATTAACAAGGTTCTACTGTAAATGCCTTGGCGTAATTATTACAATTTTTATGGTAAATTTCATCAATATTATCTCTTGTCATGCTGAATGTGGAATACTCCTGTTTCCGCTGGAGGTGTAGCCAAGATCAGCCTTCACATATGTGCAGTCTGATCTTAATCTACACTACCTGCTTGTCCCTATTTTTAGCCAGAATTGTTTCAACCATTACAAGAGGAAAAAATTTTAGACTGGTCCAAATCAAAAGGAGTTGCAGACGATTCACACAATGACACATTTTGACGCCTCTCAAAAAAAATATTGAGAAAGCATTGTGTAAAATTAAGCAATTGCTTGAACCAAGCAATTACTTAATTTTCCATATGTTTTCTACCCAGAAAGTTGAAAAAATCTAAAATTCCATAAACTTAACATTGTTCTCTGCAACTCTTTTCAATTTGGACCAGTCTACAATTTTGTCATTTAGGAATGGGTTTAAAGATAAATATTAACCAAAATAATAGTGATTCAAATATGTTCAGCCTTTTGATCTTTAAATGCAATTCTATAGAGAATTTTATTCAGCATGAAAAGGGTCAACAGAAAAATTACAAAGTTTTACCCCTTGTCATGCTATATAAATTACAGTGCTGAATTGCTGTAAAATCAAAGGGCTGAAAGCACTGATAGAACTTCTTCAAAAAAACAATATTTTTTTTAGAAATCAAACTCATAAACAGCTCTGGTAGGAAAAGTACAAGCAGGGGATATAGACCAAGATAGGACTGCTCTTATGTGCAGAATGATCTTGACCTACACCTCCTGCTAACACCGGAATAATCTTGGTTCAGCATGATAAGGGTTAAGTTTGTCATGTTGCCAATGCCTACATCAAAACATCAGACTAAAATACCTGAACATTCTTTTCTGAAAAAATAGAAGAAGAAGAACCAACTCTAATGGAACTGGTCAGCATGGTTCTAGACTAACTGAAATTTGCCTGCGGATCGAACTAGTTGGTTCTAATTCTTACAGGTCCTCTTCTGTAAATGAAGGTCCTCAAAATCTATGATCATTTTGTGCATTACAAAGGTACATATGAATGAAGTTACTATAGTGTAGCAGTCTCAGTGTAGTGCATAATTATGATTGAATGTATAATATTGGTAAGAAAGCAATATGGAAAAAGAAGAAAGGGCTTGTTCCAGGCATTTTTTCTTTTCCCATATTGCTTTCCCTAATTAAATATCCATTTCACGAAAACCAGTGATTGACTGAATGACTAAGGATAAAAAGGGGAGATTTACATGGATTGAATTTGTCTAAGAAAGATTACAGTCCCAAAGAATCCAACACTTAGGAATTCTGCCAGTCCTCACTATGAATAACAGGCCCTGAGGCATAGGACTGTTGTTCTAGTCAACAAGCAGCAATATTGTAGAATTCTTTCTGATAATATGTTGGTGAGGGCTACAACAGTGTCCTCTTTGCTCCTTTTTGCAGTGCACACTTTGAGGTCAATTATTGGAACTTGCGTAAATCTTGCAAACACAAGTTTGTACCTAAATGGACCATAACCATTTATATATCAAACCCCATAAACATTTATCTGCAAAAAGTCGGAGATTTATTGCATTTTCGTCTCAATTTCCTACATAATCAGAAACCAGTAATAAAAGATTGATACAATTGATATTCTGATTATTTTGATAGAATTTGTCAATATCAACCCATTCCCACTCAATCCCCCCTTTTTACGCCCCTCAATTAAACAGCTTTAGAAAACATTATGGAAAATGAAGAAATTGCTTGTAACAAGCAATTTCTTCATTTTCCACATTGTTTTCTTCCCAAAAAGAAAAAGATCTTTAAATTTCAACAACTTTGAATTGTCGTCTGCAACTTCTTTCAATTTGGACAAGTCTAAAATTTTATTGTGTTGGAATGGGTTAATGCATGCATGAAATCAATCGATAAATAATCACTCATCAAAAAACATACAATATATTAAAATCTGCAACAATGAGCAAAGAGGGTGGGTGTTGTAGCCCTCACCAACAAATCATCAGAAATGGGGCTAAAATATCACAGCTAGTTTTGACCCCTGGCCAATCAGGGTTGTACAATTTCACTTGTGTTTACTTTAGTGCAGGAGAATACTTTTCTACAATAAGCCCTGATCAGCATATTGCAGACTAACCAGACAGACAAGATAAATACTTTTCAGTTTGACTATGTTTAGTTACATATTCAGAATACTCTTTTCTTACCAGTTTCTGGGTAGACAGAGAAAATAGGGAGAGAGTTAAAGAATGTTGCTAAAATAAAGTATTTCCTTTAACTGCAAAGTTTTTAAAACTTTCTTTTCTAGGAAAGTTCAGCTAATTGTATCTTCAAACTGTTGACCTACATAATGTTTTTCCCGTCTGGTTATATATTTCTTAGTATTAAGCTACACAATGATTGATCTTGCTTTACATTGCATAAACATGTACCATACATTGCTAAAAAGAAAATAAATTAGGACAAATATTTGTTTAGTTTTGTTTTGGAAAAAACGCAAGCACGGCAAATAAATGGGTGGGGTAAAGTTTCCTTTGTTGGCAACAATTTGACCCAAATCTTCTTTTTTCACAACGTTTTCAATTCCTAACCTGAAAGTACAACAAGATTAGCCAAGAAATCACCGGTAATGGTCGTTACAGATTGCAAAAACAAGTCTGACAAGGAAAATATTACAATTTCCGGTTAATGGCGATTTTTAGCAACCATGGAGGAGTATGGGAAAAACATTTAGGGAACAAAACATTTGGAGTAAAAAGAGAATAAATTCCCATGCGATAGGACAAATTGCGCATCGGCTTCGTACTAATAGCAAACAAGTCAATGGAAATTACCTTAATCGGTATTTTTGAAGAACATGCGATATTTTTCCTTTACCAACAAACGATTTAGGCCGCCGCGATAGTACACACGGTCGCTAAGGGAAGTAACTCTGTGGGTGAAAACTTCCGTTGCGGTAATTAGACTGGAGTCCTACCCTATGCATACCAAAGCTTTGCAGTTGGAATGTAGCCCACAGATGCATAAGAGAAACTTATAATAAAAATTCTACGAGAAGAGGATAAATAACGAGTGACAGCTCAAGTTACAGTTCTAGCAATCACAGTTATTTAGCCCATTACCAGACGGCAAAATTTTAGACAGGTCCAAATTGACAGATGTTGCAGACGACATTTTAGATTTTCCATCTTTCTGGATAAAAAAAGATTGTGTAAAAGTGACACCTCGCACTGATCACGGTTTTATTAGCCAGCACGACAGCTTTCATTTAAAAATCTTCTTCAAATGACCGATATCTGCGAAATATAAATCTAACATCAAATGAAATCATTTATTATTGTTATCATTATCATCATCATCACCATCATCACCATCACCACCATCCTTATTATTATATTATATGAGCAGTATATAGTAAAAAGTAGGCCTAGTGCTCAAAAAGATGTTGATGTAAGCATAGACTGGTGAACCTGTCCCATCTACGCTGCTCTCCGATATTGCTTGTATCGTCAGATTAGGACAGGCTCGCCAGTCAAATGTATGCACAGCTAGAAAGTAATACGGTATCTCAGTATTCCATGGTAAGGCACAGCAACGGTGCCCGCGGTAAAAATGAAATACTTCTGAAAGTACTGTTAAACCCCACCAATAAAACCAACCGTTCAACCAAATTATCATCCTCACGAGTAAAGGGATATCGAGATCATATTTTCCTCACGCGTACAGAAATTCTCTATTCAATGTGCCAAGGGTTAGATAAGGAGAACGTTCGCCGCCCTTGGTACGACAAATAAGGGATCGCTGGCTCCACCCACTGAGCTCCGACAGGAAGTTCGACTTACCCATGATCATGATCGACTGAACGGAGTTATTTTGCGACAATTATGGTCAGTAACTTGTAACAAATAATAAAAGAAACAAAATAATTCGGGTTGTTTGTCGAATTAAACGTCGTAACTACAGCTTGAATAAGCTGTAGTTACGACGTTTAAGTCGACAAAAAACAACGAAAATGCTCCACCGTGATAAATGTCGAACAACATTGGAGTTCAGAGTTACCATCCGTAGTAAGTGTATGATTTGATTGGTCTAGCCCTGTTTTATATCGGCAGCAGGGATTCTTCAAGTAAAAATGAGATTATCTTCAATACACTCAAAACTTGTCATACTGTTTATTTATCCTTCTAAGGATTTAATTAAAATCAAAGGACTGAAAGTACCGATTGCCTTAATTCTAGGTCAACATTTCTTTTTAAAATTGATTTTCATAAACAACTTTGGCTTAAACGCGACGAACAGGTGGTGTAGACTAAGATCAGACTGCACGTACGTGCAGGCTGATCTTTGTCTTTACCTCCTGCTAAAACCGTGTCAGCAATGTTCAGGGTCCAGCATGACAAGAGTTAATTATATTGATAAGCTGACAGTGTATCGTAGGTACATGAATAAAACTTTGTGGCTGCGATGTTTTGGCTGCTAGTCTGCAGTATGAAATGTCTTAACGCTTTCCTCTACAATCACTGATTTTTACGTCCGTGTGATTTTACACTTGAGAACACATTGTGGGAAAAGAAGAAATTGCTTGTAACAAGCAATTTCTTCTTTTTCCACAATATTTTCTACCCTACTAAATGGTTATTTTTCAAATTAAACCCCTTTTAAATTTCGTCTGCAAAACCTTTGTATTTGGACAGGTGTAAAAAGTTTTAAAACAGGAAAGGGTTAAACCATTTTTTTTTATTTTTTTAAGAGAGAGAGAGAGTTGTAACCTAAAAGTAATACAATAGAATAACTGTCGCGTAGCTCTCTTTTTAAGAGATGAGGAGAATATTTTATTGTTTTCATGGAGGTATGAAACAAAAATCTAATCATACTGTATGAATAAGTGTGATCAGGTTGTGTGTGTGTGTGTTGTTGTTGTTGTTGTTTTCTTTCATACCTCCACGAAAACAAAAGATATTCTATTAATTTCTCATAATTTAATGACATCAGGTGACATTAGGTGGTTTGTGTGTGTGTGTTGTTTTGTTGTTTTTTTTTTTTTTTTTTTTTCATACCTCCACGTTTACAAAAGATATTCTATTCATTTCTCATAATTTAACGACATCAAGCGAAAAGCTTTATGGAACTATTTTTGTGTATTTTTGCATATAAAATGGCTGCTCGCTCAAAATTTTGTTCATGGATGCATTTTTATCATTTTTATTTATATATTCTTTATTTCTATTCGATGTTTTTTTTTGCCAATCAAAACTATCGTTTTTGAAAAACAACACTAAAAATTTAGTTGTACCTCCATGAAAACAAAAAGTATTCTCTATATTTCTTATAATTTAATAATATCGAGCAAAAAAAAGCAAATACTTTACCTTTTTAATGAATGGAACTATTTTGTGCGGATGCACATAAAAAAGCTGCGTGCTGCACATTTTGTTCTTGTTGGTACGATTTGTGTGTGTGTGTGTGGGGGGGGAAGCAACCAGAACGCCGTTTTTTGATAGAAGAAACTAAAAATTAACTATTATGTGTATTGAAAGTTGACAAAATCTCTAAGTAACGAATATCATTAGCTTTAAGACTATAATAAACAGTAGCCTATAAATCATCGGGGATAAAACACACAAAACATTTTCAATTAACCCATTCCAACACAGCAAAATTTTAGACTGGTCCAAATTGACAGAAGCTGCAGACGACAATTTCAAGTTGATGGAATTTTGAATTTTTTCGTCTTTTAGGATAGAAAACATTGTGGATAATGAAGAAATTGCTTGATACAAGCAATTTCTTCATTTTCCACAATGTTTTCAAAAGTTTTTTTCTTGAGGAGCGTAAAAAGGAGGGATTGAGTTGGAATGGGTTAAAGCATTGACGACTGTGTTGTTCTTATCAATTAGCGTCTATACGGTCACTTATTAATTGTTCTCTGTTTATGGAACTTTGATTTTTAACCTACATTGTGTGAACGTGTAACATATTATCATATTGAAGGGTCAGCGCCAAACATTTGTAACTGCCTATAAACATATAGACAGTTACAACTGATTCGCACTGACCCATCAATATGTTGTTTTCGATCAAATACCTCCTTCTCGATAGTATAATCAAAAATATAATTCCATCGTTACCAATAATAATACTATTTTGATTTTGTTCGGTGTAAAAAGAGCCATGTCTATAAATAATATTTAGTGTCTTGTATATCTTGTCTCTTAACAGAGACTGGAATAGAAAAAACTTGTAGGCGAGGCTTCGCGACGTCCTTTCATATGGATCCTGACAGCATTCGGAGCAGCTGTCTCAAAGAATATCCTATGAAATGAGAGGCTTTTGCTGACATAGGTTTAGACTCTGAAACCCATTGTTGAAACCACAAGGCTAAAGAAATACCGCGTGCCAATTCCACAAAATCCCGCTATTTGTACGCCCTACAAGAAGAAAACATGTAAAAACGATTTCGAAAATGAAGAAATTGCTTATAACAAGCATTATTTTCATTATCCACAATATTTTCTACCCCTAAAGACAAAGAATTTTGAAATATCATCACATCATCTGCAACTTCTTTGAATTTGGATCAGACTTTTTTCACCGTTCTGGTAATGGGTTATGTATTGATTTTTTTGAATACGCATATTCTTCACTGTAAGTCAATGTCATAAAATGGTGCACATCTTCATCTCCTGTTAATTAAGACTTTTCCACACAGTGACGCTTTTTGACGCCCTTTAATCGATTAAATGGGTTTGACGCCACTTTTAACAGTATTTCAGTTATATCGCGGCGGCTGGAACACCTTACAATGGATTCCTGGTATTTCTCACACCAGTACTACCACTACATCCTTTCCTAGCATCCAGCTGCTATCCCACTTAGGTTTACGATTATCCACTCATTGGTGATAGACAAATGTCGGAAAGAATATTTGCCGCAGCCGGGGATCGAACCCATGACATCCCGTGATTGAAGATTAGGAGTCTGACGCGCTACCGACTGCGCTATGACGGCGGCCCATTGAAGCCCTTTAAAAAAAATTGGGAAAACATTGTGTTTAGTGAAGAAATTGCTTGTAACAAGCAATTTCTTCATATTCCACAATGTTTTCTACCCAGAAAGTTGAAAAATTCCAAAATTTCTTACACTTTAAATTGTCGTCTGCAACTCTTTTCAATTTGGACCGGTCTGAAATGTTTTAATGCGGGAATGGAATAGGTAAATATGTGATAAAATTGTATCAAAGAATTAATTCCATAGATCGTTAGATTTGTTTTAACCCTTGTCATGCTTTACTATAAATCCTCTAAAAAAGCATTAAAATAAACGGTTTAAACGCACTGAAAGCATTACTGAGTATTAAATTTCATCAAAAATTATAAATTAAAAACAACTCTAGCTTGAAAGGGACATTCAGGTGGTGAAGGCAAAGA
The DNA here is from genome assembly GCA_946902895.1 of Fragum fragum. Lineage (NCBI taxonomy): Eukaryota > Metazoa > Mollusca > Bivalvia > Cardiida > Cardiidae > Fragum > Fragum fragum. The sequence goes on from OX336365.1 coordinate 13,142,941, forward strand.
TTAGACTGCACATATGTGAAGGCTAATCTTTGTCTAAACCTCTTGCCAAAACAGAAATATTCCAGATTCATCATGACAAGGGTTAAGAATCAAGCATCTTTTATTTACATTCATACGTCGGTATGGAAAGTTTCAGTTTTAAGATTGTGCAAACTAAGCATTGTTTACAGACAAACTAAGCCCGAAGGTTGAAAAATAAATAAAATTATGTCAAGAGCTTTATCAGAGCAACACAAAGCTATAACAAGGGGCCAAAGAGAGTATTTGTCGCCCTCCTTGCTGGAATATGTCCACCGACAGAATGGAGTTCACAACACAGGAAAAAAGATATAAGTTTATCCTAAATAAACTCTTTTTTGGGGGAAACTATTAAGAAATTTACAAACTTCCTCTTACCGAGAATTCCGTCTTAATAACGCAAAAGGAAAGATTTTTTTATGACAAGCAAGCATGACCAAGATGAAAGTTTGACACCATCACAAACAACACCAGGGAGCTATTTGTGGCAAAGAAGTTTACCTAAACTAAAGGTAATTATTATTGAACAACCTCTTCTCCATTCAAGTTCAACAGAACACCATTTTTCTTATTACCTTTTAAAAACAACCATCTGCACATGGGCACCTCGACCACAATCAAAAATGTTGCAAGGCGACAACGGGCTCGGCAAAAGTCTTGAAGCTGAATGTAAAACCAAGCTTTTAACTAACTGGCTTTAGAACTACAAGTCATACAGATTTAAGTTAAAACATCAATTTCGGAACAATTTTATACAAAAATATGTACAGAAACAATAAAGTTACTGTGTGTCAAAGGATTCATTGAATGGCAGCTATTTTGTCAGCAATCTTGGATCAGAAAACTTTGAAGTTCAAACACGTCTCAGACAATGATGAGCAGGGTATCTGCATACAGAATTGTTAAAGCGTTCCAAAGGAGTTGTCTAATTGCGGTCATTTTTTTGGCCACCTTGTAAATTAGTGATTTGAAAATTTTACAATTCGTACTCGTGTGATATAATGATAAAAGGTATCCGCGCTCATTTTTTGAAGAAGATCTGCAACTTCTTTCAATAATTTAAACTTTTAATAACAAATTTTTGTTGTTTATTGATAAGGAAATAAGCTCTCTCCCATTTCTTCTTTGGAAAAAATTCCCCCTTTTATTTCGTAATCAACTGTGTAAATATAAACAGCAAGTCTTACATTCAACTTAGATCTAAGGGACATAATCCATATGTTTGTCTATTTTACCAAATGGCAAGTTGTCTTTCTTAGATGATATATAACACAAAATCCAAAAATGCATGTACTTGTTATTTATGTAAAATATTCCCCGCCCATAATAGCCCTAATTTCCATTCTATAATTTTCCCCTTTTTTTTCTACCAAGTGTTAAAGTTTCATCAACTGAAAATCATCATCTGCACTCATTTTCCCATTGGGACCAGTCAAGAAATTTGGAAGTTTGACAAATATTGAAGGAATCTGTTTGGCTTCACAGGCCTGGTTCTAGTAAAATTCAATATCATTACTTGGTAAAGGGTTAAATATTTAACCATGACTATCAAATTTATCAATGAAAAAGTCTCCAAACAAAAAATGAAGACTCTAACTCGAGTAGTCTTGCAGAAACAATAGACTGATTTATTTTAGAGTAGGATATATACAAAATGTTAAGCCACATGGCATTAAGCCCCCCTTTTAGCATGGTAAGGCTCATTGGGTCAAAAATTGAAATAAACATTACCTAGGGCATTTAATAAACAACATTTATGTAAAGTAAAAAGAAATTTTGGCAATTTGTAAAGGAGGTATATTTGAAAATTAATGACCTTGACGATTTGACCTTGACGAATGACCTTGAACTTACTACCAACAGAAAGTCAATGTCATAAGCAATGCACATGAAAAATATGAAGGCTATATCACTTACCATTGTATACTTATGGGAGATGTTAAAGTTAAAAATTTTGAAATTTGGACCTTCAGAAATGACGTTGACTTTGACAGATGACCTTGAACCTAATACCACCAGAAAGGTTTTGTCATAAGCATGGCACATGTGAAATATCAAGGCTGTGTCACTTACCGTTGTAAACTTATGGGCTATGTTAAAGTTAAAATTTTCGAATTTTTTACCTTGAGAATAGACCTTGATCTTGACAGATGACCTTGAACTTAGTACCAACAGAAAGTCTATGTTATAAGCAATGCACATGTAATATATGAAGGCTATATAGCATACCATTGTATACTTATGGGCTATGTTAAAGTTAAGATTTTCGAAATTTTGACCTTGAGAAATGACCTTGACCTTCACAGATGACCTTGAACTTAATTCCAACAGAAAGGTCATGTCAAAAGCAATGCACATGTGAAATATGAAGGCTATATCACTTACCACTGTAAACTTATAGACAATGTTTAAGTTAATATTTTCGAAATTTTGACCTTGAGAAATGACCTTGATCTTGACAGATAACCTTAATCTTAGTACAAACAGAAAGTCAATGTCATAAGCGATGCACATGTAAAATATGAAGGATATATCACTTACCATTGTATACTTTTAGACAATGTTAAAGTTAAAAATTTTGAAATTTTGACCTTGAGAAATGACCTTGACCTTGGCAGAAGACCTTGAAATTAATACAAACAGAAAGGTCATGTCATAAGCAATGCACATGTGAAATATAAAAGTTATATCACTTACCATTATTAACTTATAGAAAATGTTAAAGTTAAAATTTGAAATTTTGACCTTGAGAAATGACCTTGACCTTGACTGATGACCTTGAATTTAATACCAACAGAAAGGTTTGTCATTAACAATGCATATGTGAAATATAAGGGCTATATCACTTTCCATTTTAAATTCATAGACAAAGTTAGAGTTAAGATTTTTGAAATTCTGACCTTGACACATGACCTTGACCTTGACTGATGATATTGAACTTAGTACCAACAAAAAAGCTTTGTCACAAGCAATGCACATGTGAAATATGAAGATTTTATCTGTAACCAATCAAAAGTTATGGCAGGGCAAAAAGAGAGCTTCCGTAAAGCTAATAACATAAAGGCCTCATTTCCCATGTCATGTTTTTTTTTAAACGTAAATTTTCGATAGTTTAAGGTCAAGGGGATCTGATTTGCTACTCAAATATGAAATTTCATAAAATTCTGACTATTTGACAAGGAGAAACTGACAAAAAACTAATTTTTACATTAAGGCCCCTTTTTCCATGACGCAGCCTTGAATTGAGAAATTTCAAAAAACGTCCGATGGAAATTTGCTAGGGAGATTATATATGAAGTTTCATCCAATTAGGCCAAGGGGTTCCTGAGATATGACGTCGGACGGACGGACGGCCGGCCGACCGGACGGAAGGACGGACGGACGGAGGCGCGCACAAGCCGGCGACTATATCCTCCCCCGAACTTTTTTTCGGGGAGCATAAAAATACAAACTTAAATGATGCCAGTATTAAGAATATATAAAAAGTATGAAAAATAATTATACTTTTAATATTCTGGTTCTTTGATAAAATTTGCCAATGAAATAACATAAGCATGAAATTGATCCATAAATAATCGCTCATTACAAAACATGAAGTATTAAGTAAAAAGTAGACGGGTGTCGTAGCCCTGTCCAACAGATTATCAGAAAGAGGACTACGTTATCGCAGCTGATGCAAACTCTGCAAGATATCATTAAAGGGTTACGACACCAAACAGTTAGAAGTTTATTCAGTTGTTTGATTTCAGGGTTGTTTGTTGGTTGGTTGGTTGGTTTGAACTTTTATTTGTTAGTTGGTTGGTGTGCTTGTTCATGGAAAGATCCGGTGTTGTTTGAAGACTGCCCATTTTTAGTAATGTATATACCGTTAACTGAACATTATAGCTTCAAAGTGATATTAGAGATTTTTTTCGACTTATGTCGGTCCGAAAAAGTACTGAATGCCAAAATGCTGTTTGCAGAGAGTAAAATAGACGAGGAATTTTGGAATTTTCGCGTTATGTCATGAAAGGAATTACACCTGTTTGCTTTATTTGCATTTGAAATACCTCGATAACATTAAATATCCAGAGGTAGCAGAAAATGGACGAACTTCTACGATTTTTTCTTCGTTGTTTTCTCTCCGAATAGAATTTTCCATGGTTGCTCAGTCGGCGACCGGTTCATATCAAGCAAGACTAGATATAATGTATCAATACTAACCGAAAAAGACGCATCATTTCCAGAAAACCTGTGTCAAAATACTGTGCGTCTCATACTACATAATGCATTCCACAATAAGAGTAAACCGGTAAAGTTTTGGTACCATTCGGCATTGGGTATGTCCTTAAGGATGTCTAGACGTCGTTTCAACATTGTAAGACATCATTATATGCGCGCTGCTTATTTGATTCTATCATCATGAGAGGCTTCGAAAATTGAATAATTTTGAACAGCTTAATATTACATACTCTTCCTGTAGCAAATTGTTCAATGGTTCAACTTACCCGTTTTGTTTATGTATTTATCGAACGTTTACTACAATACGTGTTCAAGGGAAACTACTCCACAGTCCATATTGCTTTGATAGGTTAGCGTTTGTTTCCCTTGGATAAACAATTGGGAAGGAGAACACACACTTTTTGAGTTATAAGGCTGAATGAATAATCCGTTCTACCTAAAGCGCTCGTGGAGTATTTATCGAGCCTTATAACATAGAAGTCTCAATAAGTTTTTTCCGTAACCAATAGTCAGGACTTGTTTTGTTTATTTCTATAATTAAATGGTGTTTATAAAATACTGAATATATTAAGCTCGTCGATTAAAACAGTCAGCAAAATTGGGTAGCAGTCGGTCTAAGCCACTGCCTCTCTTTAGGGGATATGAAAATGTCTTGATTGTGAGTGTTCGAGAGGACTTATAAGCTGAAAAGTTTTGTCGCTATCGAACTAAACTAAATTCGTATAAACTAATCCTGCGGCCATTGGAGCTCAAAATCTGAAAAAAGCAAAATTTTCTTATAACATTTCGACATAGGTCAACCTGCATAATTCCTGCAATTCGAGATATTACCTTTACATGAATTTGTTCGTTGTGTTATTGACGCTAGCGTAGCATTTACCAAAGTAAGCGACGCACCAAGAAGACGGTAAGTTGTTACGGAGTGACGTGCAAGGATACAAGACCAAACTACTGGAAGCTCCGCCTGGTTCTTTAAAGCGGCTCTTGCATAGATATGTTGCAATTTTTCTAAATAAGTTCATTTAATGCAATTACCTTCGGATTGCAATACAAACAAAGACTGGCTTTGAAATTTTGCTGAAACGTACCATAATCCCGGTTATTTTAGTCGCTTTTGTCTGGAGGCGAACAAGACAAGGGGGTTATTCCCGTCTATTTTTAGACCCGATATTTTCGCGCGGGAATCTGGGCACTTTAGCGAAACGTGATAAGGGACGCACTTCAGCGTGACCACAACCACGTGACTTGTGCAGAAAATTCAAAACAAACATGGCTGAATCAACATCATCGAGCAATGGAGAGGTCAGTTTTACTCATAATATTTGGTTGTTTGTTAATATTTGTCGACGGCGGCCTGTATTGTTTGTGTAATAATATAATAACTTTTTAACTCACTGGTACCTTTAGTAAAAACTTGATCTGGAATAATGCATTTGCGATAAAGGAAAACAAAAATTCCTTTTCCTAGCTTCGTTTTCTAACAAATTCAAATACGGGAACCCATCGACGATCTTTATATCATGGAGTGTTGTTGATTTTTTTTATTTTGTCAGAGTCTGTACGTTAAACTTGATTTTCACATATATGCTTGTCTCTCACCATTAGGTGGATAATCGTAATGCTAAGTGGGATAGCAGCTCGAGGCTAGGAAAGGATGTAGTGGTATTACTGGTGTGAAAAATACCAGGAATCCATTGTTAGGTGCTCCAGCCGCCGCGATATAACTGAAATACTGTTAAAAGTGGTGTTAAATTCAATCAAGGTTGGAATGTCAATCTAGAGGTCCCGGGTTCGATCCCCGACGGCGGCACTCATCCTTTCCGACTATTTGTCTCTCACCAATGGGTTGATAATCATAGACCTATGTGAGATAGCAGGTGGAGGGTAGGAAAGGATGTAATGGGAGTACTGGTGTGAGAAATACTAAGATTCCATTGTTAGGTGCTCCAGCTGCTGCAATTTAACTGAAAGATTGGTGAAAGCGGCATAAAACCCCATTCAAACAAACAAACATAATTCAATCAATCACATATCTGCGATTTTAATTGTGATATCCTCCGATTTATGTGAGACATATCACAGAGTGCTGTGTTATAGTACTATGGTGGTATTCAATCTGTAGTTACCATGTTTTGGCAAATGATATACAGTATTGAAGATTGCACATGTAAAGATTTTAATTTCTGGACATTCACATCTGCATGTGTCTGATTATTTATATTTTTCATTTATGGTGGGGGGGGGGGGTCAGCATCACAGGGACATGTTGCATTTGAATTCCTTTATACTAGATACCAATTATAGCCCATTGATGGTATAAAGTAGAAACATCCAAGTGTGACAAGTCCCTATTAGCTACGTTGTTCGCAAATATTATGATTTGTTGAAATTATGGATTCTGTGGCTTACAGGAGGCTAAACCAAGTGAAATGCCAGAGCTTAGACGTTTCAAAAAGACAAAGATTGTCCCGTCTGTTTGAAGATATAGATATGGTAAGAAATAGAAATTATAGTTCAAGAAGAATTTGCATTAATTTTGTAGTCTGAATTCATATACCGGAATCTTTTCTATCAGAAATAATAGATTATCCTGGAGGCAAATTTAGTTTTGTTGTGAACTCAGTTTGTCTGTTCCACCCCACATCATTTTATACATGCATATTAGTTTTTGGATTCCTTTTTCTGTTTTAGCTTTTTTGTATTCCTTTTTACTGTTTTTAGCTCACCTGAGCACAAAGTGCACTGGGTGAGCTATTGTGACTGGTCATCATCCATCTGTCAATCTGTTAGTCCGTTCACAATTACAAAATAATATTATCCTCCTAAACTAACCGTGGAATTTGAAAAAAACTTCAAATAATCCTTAGGTGATGCTCTTTCAAAATACCAGTACTTTAAAGAATTGAAATCCATGAAGAACTTTGGTTGCTGTGGCAACAGAGTGAAAAACTTTAAAAATCTTCTCTTCCCAAACCATAAGGCCCAGGCCTAGGTTTTTGATATTTGGTGTAACACAACATTTATTGACCCATTACCAAAGTACTTCAAAGAATTACCGTATCTTTAAAATACGACCTTTTCTGTGCTATCTCTGATTTTACATAGTAATAAAAAAGGAAATCTTTGAAAATCTGATTCTTTCAAACAATAAGGCCTAGACTTTGATATTTTGTGTAAATCAGTATCTATAGACACTCTACCAAAATATGTAAAAGAGTTACTTTATTCTAATAACTAGACCTTTTCTATGACTATTGTGATTGCTGATTTTCCATATAAATAAAGAAGGAAACTTCTTCTCCCAAGCCATAAGGCATAGAGCTTGAACATTTTGTATGGTTCAATGTCTATTGACCCTTTATCAAAATATAATAAGGAATTACTGTACTCTAAAAATTAGTCAGTTTCTGTGTGATCCCTGCATTTATAAATATGAATTTAAAGAAGGAAATATTTGATAATTTTCTAACAAACCACAAGTCCTAGAGCTTTTATATTTTGTATGTATCAATGTCTATTGACCCTTTTCCAATATACTTAAAGAACTAAAGTACTCTGAAAATTAGACCATTTCTGTACGATCCCTGATGAGCCATGATACTCTGGGAAGTGATATAGGACCATCATAGTCCTCTTGTTTTTAGCTTTTTGCATGTAACAGACAATGGTTCACTACCCTTTCATTTTTATTAGCGGAATTGAACTTGTAGTAATTTTTATTGAAAGTTTTACATACAACATGCTACATCTATGTTACTGTACAAGGTAAAGCTTCAAGTGTTGTTGACAAATGACAGCTGTTGCTATTTTCATTTGGTGTTGTTATCCAATGACAGCTCTTGCCTATTTCCTTCAGACACATCCATCTTTGAGTGAAGAAGAGAGTACTGGAGGGACAGGATGAGGGAAAGGAAAAGGAAGTAAAAAAGGGAAGCGTGTCTTTACGGCAAGGCAGTTTGAGGAGGGAGAAGAGGACAGGCTTGTGAAGAAAGGAAAGAGAGAGCAGATGTAAGTAGAATGAATGAACATGTATCTATTTCATATTTACAAGAATTTATACTAGTAAAAACTGGTCAAATTTATGTTTTTAGCTCACCTGAGCACAAAGTGCTCATGGTGAGCTTTTGTGATCGTTGAATGTCTGTTGCCCGTCGTGCGTGGTGTGGCGTCAACAATTGAAGTGTTTACACTCTAGAGGCCACAGTTTTTACCCAATCTTCATGAAACTTGGTCAGAATAATTGTTAGGTCATGATGATGAACCCTATTGATTATGGTAGCATTCTTTTTGAAACACAGGAAAAAGGGCCTTAATGACATTTCTTTGTTTACACTCTAGAGGCCACAAATATGGCTCTATCTTCATGAAACTTGGCCGGAATAATAAGTAGTCATACAGATGAACCTTATTGATTATGGATAGGTTCTATTGGAAGACACAGGAAAAGGGTCCTTAATGACAATTTCTTTGTTTACAGTATAGAGGTAATCATTTTTGCTTAATCGTCATGTAACTTGGTGAGGATACTTGTTGGGGCATAAAGATGAACCTTATAGATTATGGGGAGGTTTTATAGGATAACACAGGAAAAGGGGTTATAATGACAATTTCTTTGTTTACAATATAGAAGTCACAGTTTTGCCTCAATCTTCATGAAACTGATTATAGTTATTTGTCTCTAGTTGCATTTTTTAACAGCAGACAGTTCAGGTGAGCGATCTAGAACCATCATGGTCCTCTTATTTTAGGTGCACTAAGAAAAAAATGCATTGTCTAAAACGATGATTTTTTATCAAGAGTAATGCCAAGACGTTTGTTAATGTTATGTATTATTTTACATGGAAAAATTTCAACAACTATTTTATAACAAATTTATAGAATAAGTTGAAACATATCACTGTCAATAATGACCGTACCATTTCTTTGACTCAATCTTGCCTAGTTTGGGTGGTTATGCACTGGGTTGTATAGTTTCTTACAAAGGTCCCTGAACCAAGCGCAACAAATGAAGCATCAGTACATTGACTTCTTTCAAAATAGCTAAAATCATGATCCTCTGGTCCCCAGGGACCGAGCCCTAGGAGGGGGGGTTATAGACATAAAGTGTCAATTCACAGACTTCTTGCTTATTTCTGAAATTATAACCCATGGATCCAGAAGTTTTTTCCTTCTATTAACTTGCCCTAAAGCCTTGGAATTTGTAATTTAGACTGTTTTACGTCTTTCATTTTAGGACATGCTGGGTATAATAGTATGCGTTTGAAAATGGGTATTTGGTTCAACTAGTTGTTCTACATGGTGCTTATGGAATATGTTTCATTGAGGGAGATTTTCATTTTCACTGTGGTTAACTTGATGCTGCAAGTGGGTGTATAATCAGTGCGTTTTGACTCACAGATTTCTTGTTTTTTCAGGATATGATTGAAAGAATGACAGATGAAGAAAGAAAAAGAATATTGAAAGAGGTTGCGGTGGGCCAACCAGCCATTATTATTGATGTTGCAGCAATACTCAAGCAGAGAGAGGAGGCAGAGCCACCAATGCAACCTGATGATAACGGACCACCTGCATGGTGTGTGTGCAGAAGATCCCCACACATGACTAGAGACAAGGACAAACTGTGCTGTGGTATGGCTCCACAGTACTGTAATAGTATCAGACCGGTAATTTTACTTCAAATTGCATTTTACTTTGTTGAGGCCATTTTTCGAAAATGAAATTGATAAATTATTCTCTATTGAATTGTTGCAAGACGGATTGCATGGATTTCATGCTTTCAACATGTTTTTGAGGAAGATTGCATACTTATCTATGGCTTTCTGTCATTTCTAACATCAGTATCCACACCATTTATCCAGCAACTAGCTACTAATGTCATTCAGGTGTACTAATTATCATTATTTAGTTTTTGAAAGACAAATGATGTATGTTCTGAATATGTTAATCAATTGTCCAGAATAATGTTGGTCGAGAGGGTGTTCTAACCAAGGATTGAAAGTACAGCGTACTACAGACCGAATAAACTAAGCTAAGCTAATGAAATTTCCTACAAGACTGAATAGACCAGTGATAGATAATTAACCCTTGTCATGCTGAATCCAAATGTTCCTGTTTAGACAGGGGGCATAGACAAACATCTGCCTGCACATGTGTGCAGTCTGATCTTAGTAGACACCAATTGCCTTTCCCTATTAAACCATAATGATTATTGTATGAATTTTCAAAATAGAAAGTAATCCACAAGTAGTGCTTCCGGCGCTTTCAGCCTTTTGATTTTAATTGAACTCTGCAGAGGATGTTATTCAGCATGACAAAGGTTAATAACAGTGACAATACAGGTCAACAGTGGAAGCTTTACTTTTAGAAAAAATAAACTAGAAAATTGTGCTAGCAAAAATTGACCACAAATGAAATGGAATAAACTTGATGTCAGTTAAAACAATATAAGAATTTTTGTTCTCAAGATTTATTCAACAAATTGACAAACATGTACATTTATACACAGTATCATCTTTCTAATGTTAGAAAAAAAAGTCTACAGAATACCCTACCATTTAGAGAAAATACTTGAAAAAAATCTTGACAGATAAGGGCATTTTTGTCAATATAAAAATACATATGATCTATCCATCAAAAAGGACCAATCAGATATTCAAAAAAACAATAGCATTGCATTTAGAAATTTGAAAAACAACAAATTCTGTTGTGCTCCGTGCAAGAGCTGCTTAAGTCGCTAAAATAACCAAAAAGCTTGTAATAAATATGGGAGATTAACAATCACTTTCAGTCTTATTCAATGATTTTATATCACGGTTGACTTAATGTGACAACATTCCATCAATTTTAATGTAAAATCACTCTATGTATCATTTCAGGAAATGGGATTGGTCGTTACAGATGAGCTGACTCTCTATATACAGCAGACATTTAGGAATGACGTCTTTGCTCAACATGCAGAAACAGTGAAAGACACTAACAGGGCCTTCAGACATGCTGCATATAGGCAGTACATCTTGTGGCTGTACGGAAGGCTACAGAAAGATGACAGGTGCACTGTTCCTGCTTGTTGTGTCCAAGTTATGAGAAATAAATTTCCTAGTCTATCTGGTCGATACACAGGATTCATCCCATCCCGACAGGATGTAGGTTGGCAGAATTCAGCATATTTCTTGCAGAGATGGGATGTTTCAGTGTACTTAATCTTTCTCTGACCTATATGAAAACTACCTTTAGAAAACACTTAGAAAAGATGAAATTGTTTGAAACAAAAAAAAAGATTAGTTTTCTATAATTTCAATCCCAAGTAGCACTCATACCCTTGCCTGATAGGCAGAGGGATGTTGCCATGGCTTTTTGTTTTTCTGTCTATCCATCGAAGATTGTCTGTCCAATTGACCAATCCCTGCTGTCAATCAAATAATCTGTTGACCAATGAAATCATTAATTTTAGACTATAAGTAGGATTTGAACCATGACAATTGTTGCCATTTATGTGAAGCAATTTTAGCTTACAAGAGTCCAAAGTGCCCATGTTGAGCTTTTGTTATCATTTAAATGTTTGTCATCCTTCGTCAATAATTAAGTGTTTACATCCTTGACACCACAGTATTTTCTAAATCTCCATGAAGCTTGCTCAGAATTATTGTAAGGCCCAAAGGATGAACCCTATTGATTATGGGAAGGTTCTATTTGAAAACACAGGAAAAGTGACTTATGACAATTTCTTTGTTTACACCTTAACCCATTCCCACACAGTGAAATTTTAGACTGGTCCAAATTGAAAGAAGCTGCAGACGACAATTTCAAGTTGATGGAATTTTAAATTTCTTCGTCTTTCTGGATAGAAAACATTGTAGATAATGAAGAAATTGCCTGTCACAAGCAATTTCTTCATTTTCCACAATGTTTTCCAAAGCTTTTATATTGAGGAGCGTTTAAAAGCGTCATTGTGTGGGAATTGGTTAAAGGCCTCAAATTGGGCTAATTCTGTATCAAACTTTGCCAGAATAATTATTAGGTCACAAGGATGAACCCTATTGATTATGGGAAGGTTCTATTGGAAAAACCTTACAATTTCTTTGTTTACTCTCTAGAGGCCACAATTTTGGCTCAGTCTTCATGAAATTTAGCCAAAATTGTCGTTGGGTCATTAGGATAAACCCTATTGATTATGGGAAGGTTCTATCGGAAATCACTGAAAAATGGGCCTAAATGATAATTCCTTTGTTAAAACTCTAGAGGCCACAATTTTGGCTGTCTTCAAGGAAAGTGGCCAAAACAATTTCTATGTCATAAGAATGAACCCTATTGATTATGGGAGGGTTCTATTGGAAAACATGGAAAAGGGACCTGACAAAGACTTTGTTTAGACTCTAGAGGCCACAATTTTTCCCCAGTCTTCATGAAACGTAGCCAGAATTATTGTTAGGTCATTGGGATGAACCCTATTGACTATGTAAATTTTCTATTTGAAAAAAAAAAAGAAAAAACCGGGAAAAGGGGGCCTAAATGACAAATTCTTGTTTTACATGAGAGGCCACACATTTGGCTTAATGTTCATGAAACTGGTTACAGTTATTGGGCTCTGGTTGCATTTTTCAAACAGGAGAATGGAAGATGATCCAGATGAGCAATTTAGGATCATCATGGTCCTCTTGTTTTACATAGTACTGGCCATAAATGTTTCAAAATAACTTCTTTGATAAATGGACTTCCTGCCAGAGTCAATGGGCAGGGTCAGCCTTTTGCCAATTATCCTAACATTTATGATTGCATGTAAAATTGTTCATAGTTGATCAGAACTTATGTGCCATTTAACCCTTTCGTGTATAGCAATATTTTAGATATTTCCAAATTCAAAGGATTTACAGATGAAAGTTCAAAGTGGATTTAAAAAAAAGTAACCATTCAGTAGAGTAGAAAATATTGTTGAAATGGAAGAAATTGCTTGTCAAAAGCAAGTTCTTCTTTTTCTACAATAGTTTCTCAATTATAAAATCGCAAGGACGAAAAAAACAGGAAATGAACAGGAAAGGTTTAACTATAAATATGAATTAGGTTCATGGCAACATTTGTTATTGAAAGTCTTCAGGGCAAGGACTATCAAGTTTGTACAAGAAAAAATAATCTGTCTAGAAATTCCTGTGCTTGGATGGGGGTGCAAAGCCTTATGTAGTGACAACTTTAAAAATCTTTTTCTACCAAACCAGAAGTCCTAAAGTTCTGATATTTGGTATGTGGATAAATCATAACCCCAGTGTCATAATTAGCCCGTTCCCAGACGTCACAAGTTCATCATAGGCTTATATAGTGAAAATTTCAAAAAATGTCTTTTCCCATACAAGGGGGCCTGGGTTTTTGGTGGATTTATATCAAGATAGTATAATCATGGTCCCAGAAACAGAATTAGCCCATTCCCTGTGCAATTTAAATAGTCCTGAGTCACCATTGTATCAATTATATGTAGCGAATTAAAAAGTTATCAAAGTAATATTTTGGTGTACAATTTTATATTTCATATACATGTACCTGACAATGATAATAATCAATATAACAGATAGATAATAGCACTAGTTATTTGTGAATGACATCAAAAGGATATTCATATATATGACCAGTTGTGCAAATAGGTCCTCACAGGAATTCCATTAAACAAATATTTGAAAATGAGTTCTTGTATGCACTGGTAAAAACAATAATTTGATTGTTGCAAAATAAAAGTAGAAGAATGAACAATAGAGGTGAACCAGAGAAAGGCCAAAACAAAGAACATATAAAAATTCTTCTTGTTAAAGACCATGAGACCTGTATGTTCAACCTTTTTAATGTAACAATGTTTGTTTACTCTAGTAAAGTTGATGAACTAATACCACACATTAGAGCATTTTTAGGCCCTGCAAAATATTATCATGGAAAACTTTGCGGAAAAGTACAAACGCATATATCTTGTAAAATGCATATTCTCCTTTTCACACAGTGTTACCTGCATTGTTACTTGTTAGGTCACCAGACCAAAGGTCATGGTGACCTATTGTGATCATGTTTTGTCTGTCGCCGTGCGTTCACTTTTTACATTTTCGACTTCTTCTGACAAACCCTTGGACGGATTTCAACCAAACTTGGCAGAAAGCATCCTTATGGGAAGGCGTTTCAGATTTGTACACATCATAGAGTTATCTCCCATTGGGGCACCACAAGGTACATCTTTAAAAATCTTTGTGTCATGAAGCGGTTGTCAGATTAGATTCTTATAAGGTATTTAGAGTCTTTAGGGCAAGGACTATCAAGTTTGTAAAAGAAAAAATAATCTGTCCAGAAATGGCTATGCTGGGGGGTGTACATAAGCTTACATAGTGACGACTTTCAAATCTTTTCCTACCAAACCGAAAGACCTACAGCTCTGATATTTGGTATGTGGCATCATCTAGTGGACTTCTATCGATATTGTATGAATTATAACCCTAGGGTCAAAATTAGCCCGTTCCTGGGCGTCACAAGTTTAGCATAGGCTTATATAGTGAAAATTTCAGGAATCTTGTTCTCCCAAACTCGAGGGCCTAGAGCTTTTATATTTGGTACTTAGCATCATCTTGTGAATTTCTATTAAGATTGTATAAATCATGGCCCCAGAGACAGAATTAGCACATTCCCGGACATCACTAGGTTTACAAAAGGCTTATATAGTGTCTTCTTCTCCCAACCAGGACGACCTAGAACTTTGATATTTGGTATACAGCATCATCTGGTGGACCTCTGTCAAGATTGAACCAATTATTGGCTCAGAATTAAAATAGCCAATTCCCAGATGTCTCAAATTTAACATAGGCTTATATAATGAAATTTTTAAAAAATTTCTTCTCTCAAACAGAATGGCCTAGAACTTTGATATTTGGTATACAGCATCATCTGGTGGACCTCTATCAAGATAGTACAAATTATTGCCTCAGGGTTAAAATAAGCCAATTCCCGGATGTCACAAATTTAACATATAGTGAAAACCTTAAAAATTTTCTTCTCTCAAACAGAATGGCCTAGAGCTTTGATATTTGGTATGTAGCATCATCTTATGGATCTCTATCAATATTGTATGAATTATGGCCCTAGGGTCATAATTAGCCCACTCTCGAACATCACAAATTTCACATATGGCTTATATAGTGAAAATTTAAAACTCTTCTTCTCCCAAACAGGAGGTCTTAGAGCTTTAATATTTTGCTTGTAGCATCACCTGGTGGATCTCCATCAAGATTGTATAAATTATGGCCCTAGGGTTAGAATTTGCCTGTTCCAAGATGTCCCAAGTTTACATAGGCTTGTTTAGTGAAAACTTAAAAATCTGCTTCTCCCAAACTAAAAGGCTTAGAGCTTTGATATTTATTATGTAGCATAATCTGGTGGACTTTTATTTGTTTTTGTGCTCTTTGGACTCGGGTGATCAATAAGGCCCTATGGGCCTCTAGATTTTAATTTAAGAACAATTTGAAATGTCATCTGTTATTTCTTTCCAATCAGACCAGTCTAAAAGTTTGCCATTTGGTTTTTATGGACGCACTATTTGGACTAGGGCCCCAGGTTCTATCCAAGGCGGCCGCAAATATCCTTTTGGAAATTTGACTCCCACCAAAGGATGGATAAATTTAAACTTATGTGGGATGAGTTATTGGAGGCTTTGAAAGAATGTAGTGGTAGCACTGGTGAGAAATACCAGATATCCATGATTAAATGCTCCAGCCTTTGTGACTGAACTAATGTTAAAAGTGGCATTCAACCCAATCATTCGTATGGACATCTATTTAAAATGATGTTGCTTTGAAGACCTCTACACAAATTGTGAATCTGAGGCCTAAATTTTGCTATTCCCAGGAGCACCAAATTTTAGCAAGATGACCCTAAATTGCTTGACTAACTTTATTTTTGTGCCTATTCATCAGCCCTTATCAATGTATAAACATAATTGGTCATTCTGATGACCAAACAAATATTTTTAACAAGTTAATAGACAAGAGGGCCGTTGGCCCTGGGGCGCTCACCTGAGATAAAGGCTCTTTTTCTTTCAACAGTCTTACTTCATGTTAAGGTTAGGATTATGAAACAAGTGGGCCACAATTACATAAAAAGACTATGAACTTGGGGATCCAAAAGTCTAAATTACGAATTCCATGACTTAAGTGCTGATTTGAAAGAAGGAAAAAACTTTTTCCATGGGTTATAATTTCAGAAATAAAAAAGAAGTCTGAACTGATGCTTCATGCCTTATCCCCCCCCCCTGGGTCTGCCCCTGGAAACCCGAGGATCATGATTTTAGCTATTTTGTAAGAGATCAATATACTGATGCTTCATGCATAATATCAAGGCTCTACGCCTTCTGGGTCAGGAGGAGAAGATTCTTAAAGATTATTTTGAAATTTCACTTTTGTTGCCATGACAACCAGAGTTTTTAACGGATTTCAATTCTTTTAGCTAATCTTAACAGGGACCACCTAAGGAACATTTCTGTAAAATTTGGTTCAAATTGGCCCTGTGAATTGGGAGGAGATGTCATTTAAAAATCGTTCTTTATTTCTATACCCCCCCCCCAGGGGCTCCGCCCCTCGGGTCCCGAGGATCATGATTTTAGTTACTTTGAAACAGGTCAATAAACTGAAACTTCATGCAAAATATCAAGGCTCTACGCTTTCTGGGTCAGGAGGAGAAGATTTTTAAAGATTATTTTGAAATTTCACTTTTGTTGCCATGGCAACCAGAGTTTTTAACAGATTTCAATTCTTTTAGCTATTTTTGAAGGGGACCATCTAAGCAACATTTCTGCCAAATTTGGTACAAATCGGCTCAGTGGTTTGAGAGGAGATGTCATTTAAAAAATCCTTCTTTATTTCTATATAACACCCCCCCCCCCCAGGATCATGATTTTAGCTATTTTAAAAGAGGTCGATATACTGATGCTTCATGCAAAATATCAAGGTTCTATGCCTTCTGGGTCAGGAGAAGAAGATTATTTTGAAATTTCACTTTTGTTGCCATGGCAACCAGAGTTTCTAACAGATTTCAATTCTTTTAGCTATTTTTGAAGGGGACCACCTAAGGAACATTACTGCCAAATTTGGTTCAAATCGGCCAAGTGGTTTGAGAGGAGATGTCATTTAAACAAGAGGGCCAGAATGGCCCTAAAATCGCTCACCTGACTAATGTAAGATGATTCAAAATTGAAATTGGCCCAATGGTTACTGAGGAGAAGATGTTTAAAGATTTCAAAGTCAAAAACAGCCCTACCCTTCCAAGCCCTTATTTGGTCATCAATCAAAATTCTAGAACAACTTTTGAAAAGGGTCACTCAAGGAACATTCATACCAAATTTGGTTGAAATTGGCCCAATAGTTACTGAAGAGAAGATTTTAAAAGATTTCAAAGTCAAAAACTGCCACGCCCATATTTGGGCCTGAAACCAAATTCTGCAAACAACTTTTGAAAAGGGTCACCCAAAGAACATTCATGCCAAGTTTGGTTGAAATTGATCCAATGCTTACTGAGGAGAAGATGTTTAAAGATTTCAAAGTCAATAAAGTGCCTGACCCTGCCACGCCCATATTTGGGCATGAATCAAAATTCCAGGAACAACTTTTGAAAAGGGTCACCAAAGGAACATTCATGCAAAGTTTGGTTGAAATTGACCCAACTGTTACTGAGGATTAGATGTTTAAAGATTTCAAAGTCAAAAAAACTGCCACGCCCATATTTGGGCATAAATCAAAATTCTACGAACAACTTTTGAAAAGGGTCACCCAAGGAACATTCATACCAAATTTGGTTGTAATTGGCCCAATAGTTACTGAGGAGAAGATGTTTAAAGATTTCAAAGTCAAAAAGTGCCACGCCCATATTTGGGCGTGAAACGAAATTCTGCGAACAACTTTTGAAAAGGGTCACCCAAGGAACATTCATACCAAGTTTGGTTGAAATTGGCCCAATGGTTCCTGAGGTGAAGATGTTTAAAGATTTCTAAGTCAAAAACTGCCACGCCCTGCCACGCCGATATTTGGGCATAAATCAAAATTCCACGAACAACTTTTGAAAAGGGTGACCCAAGGAACATTCATACCAAATTTGGTTGAAATTGGCCCAATGGTTACTGAGGAGAAGATGTTTAAAGATTTCTAAGTCAAAAACTGCCACGCCCTGCCACGCCCATATTTGGGCGTAAATCAAAATTCCACGAACAACTTTTGAAAAGGGTAACCTAAGGAACATTCATGCCAAATTTGGTTGAAATTGGCCCAATGGTTACTGAGGAGAAGATGTTTAAATATTCCTAAGTCAAAAACTACCACGCACTGCCACGCCCATATTTGGGCATAAATCAAAATTCTGCGAACAACTTTTGAAAAGGGTGACCCAAGGAACATTCATACCAAATTTGGTTGAAATTGGCCCATTGGTTACTGAGGAGAAGATGTTTAAAGATTTCTAAGTCAAATACTGCAACGCCCTGCCACGCCCTTATTTGGGCGTAAATCAAAATTCCACGAACAACTTTTGAAAAGGGTAACCTAAGGAACATTCATGCCAAATTTGGTTGAAATTGGCCCAATGGTTACTGAGGAGAAGATGTTTAAAGATTCCTAAGTAAAAAACTACCACACCCTGCCACGCCCATATTTGGGCATAAATCAAAATTCCACGAACATCTTTTGAAAAGGGTGACCCAAGGAACATTCATACCAAATTTGGTTGAAATTGGCCCAATGGTTACTGAGGAGAAGATGTTTAAAGATTTCTAAGTTAAAAACTGCCACGCCCATATTTGGGGGTCAATCAAAAATCCGCAAACAACTTTTGAGAAGGGTCACCCAAGGAACATTCCTACCAAGTTTGGTTGAATTCCGCCCAGTGGTTACTGAGGAGAAGATGTTTAAAGAATTGTTGACGACTTCCGACGCACGACGGACAAAAGGTGATACCAAAAGCTCACCTTGAGGACGTTGTGCTCAGGTGAGCTAAAAATCCTTCTTTATTTTTATATAAACCCCATCCCCCTGGGGCTCGGCCTCTCGGGTCCCGAGGATCATGATTTTAGCTATTTTGTAAGAGATCAATATACTGATGCTTCATGCATAATATCAAGGCTCTACGCCTTCTGGGTCAGGAGGAGAAGATTTTTAAAGATTATTTTAAAATTTCACTTTTGTTGCCATGGCAACCAGAGTTTTTAACAGATTTCAATTCTTTAGCCTTTTTTGAAGGGGACCACCTAAGGAACATTTCTGCCAAATTTGGTTCAAATTGGCCCAGTGGTTTAGGAGGAGATGTTGTTTAAAGAAATTGTTGACGGACGACGGACAGACGCCGGACAAAAGGGGATCACAATAGCTAAGTTGAGCACTACGTGCTCAGTTGAGCTAATAAAAAGACCAACAATTTGATCACATAAGCTGTAACACAGAAAATACAAGAGTATCTATTTCAGCAAGTTTGGGAATGGTAGAACAGAAATTATGATCTGAAGAGCAAGAAAATTCTCAATGAGGCCACTTTTTCTCTATATATTAGTCACAGTCACTTTATTCAGATGGAATATTCCTTATGATGACCAAAGCATTTACAGCAAATTTGAGAAAGATTTCTCGAAATTTTTGACTTGTAGAAATTGTTGAAAACAGAATACACACTGTAGAGCAGACAATAAACTATCACAAAAGCTCAACATGAGCATGTTGTGCTCAGGTAAGCTGAAAACTAAAACAAGAGCACCGCCCACAGGTGCCAACGCTCGGCTGCAGGTGCTGGAATATGCAAAAATTCGAATTAGAAATAGGGGCAAAACTCTTCCAAAAACACTTTTAGAATTATCCCCGTTGATAGTCTAGATAGCTCTTAGATGGTCAATACACATGCCAAGTTTCATGAGGATATCTTTAATAACAATAGAGATATTACCAAGGTTAAGTTTGTCTCGCCAATGCCGACCTGAACAACACCAAGGTGATAACAATATCTCTGGTTTTCTTCGAAAACAGCCGAGCTAACAAGTAAGGATAACTTAACAAGGAAGGATAACTTTTATAACCTATTATGAGAAACCATGAGATTGAATGGCTTTATATTTTGCCGTTACATTGCCTGGTGACCTTTTATTAACAAGGTGCCAAACTGTCACAAGATACGCCCGTCACACTGCTTAATATTAACTGGGGGTTTGAATAGAACTGAGGTTATTTTAAATGAATTTTTTTTGTCAAACAAAGTATGAAAAACAACAAAGGGCAATAACTCAAAAAATAGGCACGGAAGAGTTATGGTTCTTGTGCACTGCACTCCCCCTTGGTGAGATCTATACACCCATGGAATTTCATGATTCTAGCTATTATACTTTTAGAGATATACTCCGGACAAGATTCAAGTATGAAAAACAACAAAGGGCAAAACCTCAAAAAATAGGCTAGGTAGAGTTATGGTTCTTGTACACTGCACTCCCACTTGGTGAGCTCTATCCATCCATGAAATTTCATGATTCTAGCTATTATACTTTTAGAGATATACTCCGGACAAGATTCAAGTATGAAACAACAAAGTGCAATAATTCAAAAAATAGGCCAGGAAGAGTTATGGTTCTTGTGCACTGCACTCCCCCTTGGTGAGATCTATACACCTATGAAGTTTCATGATCCTAGCTGTAATAATATACTCCGGACAAGATTCAAGTATGAAAAACAACAAAGGGCAATAACTCAAAAAATATACCAGGTAGAGTTATGGTTCTTGTACACTGCACTCCCACTTGGTGAGCTCTAACCATCAATGAAGTTTCATGATTCTAGCTATTACACTTTTAGAGATATACTCTGGACAAGATTCAAGTATGAAAAACAACAAAGAGCAATAACTCCAAAAATAGGCAAGGTAGAGTTATGGTTCTTGTGCACTGCACTCCCCCTTGGTGAGATTTATACACCCATGAAGTTTCATGATCCTAGCTATAATACTTTTAGAGATATACTCCGGACAAGATTCAAGTATGAAAAACAACAAAGGGCAATAACTCCAAAAATAGACCAGGTAGAGTTATGGTTCTTGTACACTGCACTCCCACTTGGTGAGCTCTATCCATCCATGAAATTTTATGATTCTAGCTATAATACTTTTACAGATATACTCCGGACAAGATTCAAGTATGAAAAACAACAAAGGGCAATAACTCAAAAAATAGGCTAGGTAGAGTTATGGTTCTTGTACACTGCACTCCTGCTTGGTTAGCTCTTTCCATACAAGAAATTTCATGATTCTAGCTATTATACTTTTAGAGATATACTCCAGACAAGATTCAAGTATGAAAAACAACAAAGGGCAATAACTCAAAAAGTAGACCAGGTAGAGTTATGGTTCTTGTACTCTGCACTCCCACTTGGTGAGATCTATACACCCTTGAAGTTTCATGATCCTAGCTATAATACTTTTAGAGATATACTCTGGACAAGATTCAAGTATGAAAAACAACAAAGGGCAATAACTCAAAAAATAGGCTAGGTAGAGTTATCGTTCTTGTACACTGCACTCCCACTTTGTGAGCTCTATCCATCCATGAAATTACATGATCCTAGCTATTATACTTTTAGAGATATACTCCGGACAAGATTCAAGTATGAAAAACAAGAAAGGGCAATAACTCAAAAAATAGGCCAGGTAGAGTTATGGTTCTTGTGCACTGCACTCCCCCTTGGCGAGACCTATATACCCATGGAATTTCATGATCCTAGCTATTATACTTTTAGAGATATACTCCGGACAAGATTCAAGTATGAAAAACAACAAAGGGCAATAACTCAAAAAATAGGCTAGGTAGAGTTATGGTTCTTGTGCACTGCACTCCCCCTTGGTGAGAACTATACACCCATGAAGTTTCATGATCCTAGCTATAATACTTTTAGAGATATACTCCGGACAAGATTCAAGTATGAAAAACAACAAAGGGCAATAACTCAAAAAATAGGCCAGGTAGAGTTATGGTTCTTGTGCACTGCACTCCGTATTGATGAGAAGAATATAACTGCCAAGTTTAAAGTCAATTGGACTTAAGGTGACAGAGTTATGCTCCGGACAAAGAAGTGGACACCGCCGGACATCCGGACGCCCGGACGCCGCTCGGACACCATGGGTGATCCCATAATACGTCCCGTCTTCGACGGGCGTATAAAAATGCTGGAATAATGTCCTTTGGGTCCCAAATGGACTGTGCAATCGCTCTTTTTTTTTTTAGCAAACCATGAGGATCTAGATATTGAATGTTGTTCATCCCTCGATGACCCCAATCCTTTCAGATCCATATGATCCATTTGATTTGAGTTGATTTGAATATTTTGTAGCCCTGTTGTCAATCTAGCAGTCATATGTTCAAATCCCAACAAACGGAGTGCATTTCACTTTAGTTTAACCTTTTTTCTCCTTTTATTCTCGACACTTGTTTTGCCTTCAGTTCTGCTGTTTTCGGTGGGGATATTTGGTATATTGCCTTTGCTATTCTTTTAGGGTCATCAATTTGCATAGGTGTTTTAGCTCTTAATGGTGTTTCCTTCTAGGTGTAGTTGTTTCCAATTTGTAGTAACAAATCAGAAATGTAGAAGTATTTTTTTACTCCCTAACAGGTATAACTGACCAGTTGTTTGCAGCTTTTGAGTAAACATGTTTATACCTGCAATGAAAAGAAATATTTGTAAAACATCATATTGCCCTGAGACATAGTTTTTGAACCCAAGTGACCTAACACAGATCTTGACCAAAATATTATTCAGACAGCCATTCTGGCAAAAAATCATGACATTTGATGCAAAAAAATTGACCTCTACAGTGCATACAAGGTTTTTAGTTCACCTGAGCATAACATGCTGAAGGTGAGCTATTGGGATCCACAAATGTCTGGTGTCAGCCAATCCACCTGTCCGTCCGTAAAAAAATATTAAAATATCCTAAACCATTACGCATAGAGCTTTGATATTCTGAAAATTAGCCCTTTTCTGTGCAATCCCTGATTTTACTACGGAAATCTTTGAAATCTTCTCCCATATCATTCAGCCTAGAGCTGTGAGATTTGGACTGTATCATCATCTACTGACTTTCTACCAAAAGACTTCAAAGAATTGCCGCATTCTGAAAATAAGCCCTTACGGTTATGGTTCTTATTCAGATAATATCTCCAACATGATATCTATCCAGCTGTCAAGTTTCATGATTCTGGCTTGTATACTTAATGAGTAATGCTATGGACAGAAATAAAGTTTAAAAACTAGCATAGGCCATTAAATACAAAAATATGAAGTGCAGAGTTATCTTTCTAAAATACCGAGCTTCTCCGTGATTTGATCTATCTATCCCTGAAGTTTCACGATTCTAGCTTCAATACTTTATGAGTTTTGCTCCAGACACAGACAGGCCCTTTGATCAACCAACAAGTGCAAAGCAATATACCCCTCTTCTTCCAAGGTGGGCATAATAATTATTAAAGTAAATAATATTAATATTTATTGAAAAAAAATCCTTGCTGATACTAAATTATATTTTAAGAACACTTTGTTTATGGCCAATAATGCAAAAAAAGAGACAATATGTAAAGTATGGCAGTGATCTGCCAAGGCTGCCTTTTGCACCATTGCCCCAAATATAATCATCAATGTCCCAATTTTTTTTTGGGCCATGGGGACAATGTCCTCCTGGTTGTAAAGCACTATAAGCGGGATTGTTATGTGATAAATAGATTTTGTAAAACGTCCCCACTTTCTTTTATACCATTGAGACTTTTCCCCATGCTTCTAAAACCTCAGCAGATTACAGGTATTGATTTGGTTAGATCCATGCCCAGTGAGTAAATACAAGATTAAGAATAAGTCAAATATGTAATCATAGATGCATTTGAAATTTATATTTTAGTAACGAGCGAGTAACGGTGAATTGAAATTAATTTGCTAGTTCTAATCAAAAGCTATTGGTCAAAACTGACACAATGGAAATGTTAAAACCCGCTGGTTGGTACATTATCATAAGGATCATAGTCTGGATCATAGAAATCTTCTAGGTCTGTCAATTTCCACCCTAAATTTGGTAAGAGACAATTTTGACTGAACCCATTTCCACACAGTGACTGTTTTGGACACCCTAAAGAAAAACATTTGGGAAAACATTGTGTAAAATGAATAACTTGCTTGTTACAAGCTATTTCTTCAATTTCCACAATGTTTTCTACTAAGTAAGTGTAAAATATCTGAAATTGCATACACTTTAAATTGTCGTCTGCAACTCCTTTAAATTTAGACCAGTCTAAAAATTTTCCGTCTTGGAATGGGTTAACATTGTTTGCCCTTTCCATAACTTTGATGTAACCTTTGTCAAAGAACAATCAAAGTTGACTGGAAAAGATACATAATCGAATAACATATGTAAATAAACAGACCACGGGATAAATATTATTCAAGGTCAAAATATGAACTTCTGAGATATTTAAACTCTAGAGTATGAGCCTCAATTGGGAGCTGTACACTTGCTCTTGTCATGATGTGCTAAAATGGGTAATATTGTAAGAATTAAAATGAAATAACAGGATTCAGGTTTTATATAGCAAAGAAAAAATACAACAAAAAAACAACTTAAACAAGGTGCCAAATTGTCACAAGATACGCCCGTCACACTGCTTCATATTAACTGGGGGTTTGAATAGAACTGAGGTTATTTTGAATTAATATTTTTCGTCAAACAAAGTATGAAAAACAACAAAGGGCAATAACTCAAAATATACACTAGGTAAAGTTATGGTTCTTGTACACTGCACTCCCACTTGGTGAGCTCTATCCATCCATTAAGTTTGATGATTCTAGCTTTTATAATTTTGGAGATATACTCCGGACAAGATTCAAGTATGAAAAACAACAAAGGGCAATAACTAAAAAAATGGGCTAGGTAGAATTATGGATACTCCGGACAAGATTCAAGTATGAAAAACAACAAAGGGCAATAACTCAAAAAATAGGCCAGGTAGAGTTATGGTTCTTGTGCACTGCACTCCCCCTTGGTGAGATCTATACACCCATGAAGTTTCATGATCCTAGCTATGACACTTTTAGAGATATACTCCGGACAAGATTCAAGTATGAAAAACAACAAAGGGCAATAACTCAAAAAATAGGCCAGGTAGAGTTATGGTTCTTAAGCACTGCACTCCCCCTTGATGAGATCTATACACCCATAAAGTTTCATGGTCCTAGCTATAATACTTTTAGAGATATACTCCAGACTAGATTCAAGTATGAAAAACAACAAAGGGCAATAACTAAAAAAATAGGCCAGGTAGAGTGATGGTTATTGAGCACTGCACTCCGTATTGATGAGAAGAATATAACTGCCAAGTTTAAAGTCAATCGGATTTATGGTGACAGAGTTATGCTCTGGAAAAAGAAGTGGACACCGCCCGGACAACCGGACGCCACGGGTGATCCCATAATAGGTCCCGTCTTCGACGGGCGTATAAAAATGAAAAGATATAATAAAAAGTTTACACCAAAATCATTCTGAAAGTTCAATTAAATGTTCTTCATGCTGAGTTTAGAAAGAAGAAATTTACCTGGTTTTATTTGGAATAGGAATTTGGACTGCCTTTATGACCTCATCCTGAATTACAGAAGGGCCAGGTATTCTGAAAAGAAATATAAATATCAAATTGAATAATTTCATTCTTTGGAAAACTAGATGATTTCATTGAGAAAAAAAATACAACCCCACCGCTCTATGTCAGAGGAAAAGCATTTTGTCATAACTTACAGATAAATTTCATTCAATAGTACCACTAGATGGAAGTAATTTGTCTGAGGGCCTAAAGGCAATTATACATTCTAAATATTGAAGATCTTGGGCTTTAGTTTAAATGAGATGATTTTCAAATCTTTCCTTCTTTCTTTCTTAGTAAAATCATTGTTACCGCAAGATACGATTTATTTTCTTTACAAAGCAACTTCTTGAGTAGTTCTGTAGATGATCATTTACCTTGCAGATGTCAAAGATATCTCCAGTTACTTCCATCTAAAACAAAACAAAACTGGAAGTTCATGATTAAAGAGGTTATCAGTTTTTCTAAAAGAGAAAATTTGCATTAAGCCCCCTTTTTCTATGACAGAGCCAAAAATGGTAAAACCCATACAATGTATACAATGTCAGGTGACTATGAGCAATCTATAAAAAATTCATATTAATTCATTTATAAATGTAGACTGAAATATGAAAGAAGATGAAGACAAACTGTGAGACATACATAAGAACAGACAGACGCACAGAGAACATGATACCAGTATACTTCTACCTTTGGTAGTGTATGCAAAGAAAGTGATAAAAGTCAACATCATGAAAAATGGTGTATGGCAAAACTGTTGTCAGTGTTTAGAAATGCAAGTAAACTGGAAGTGTCATGTCAAGCCTTTGATGCACCATCATACTCTGGCACATTTCATTGCAGCTTTCAACAAGAAGACTTACATAAATAAATATTGGATGCAATTTGAAAATACATCATTTTATGTGGTGGAAAATATTGTGGGAACGGAGAGATTGCTTGTTACAAGCAGTTTCTTCTTTTTTCACAATGTTTTCTCTATTACCAATACACAGCAAACGTTAAATCCTGGTTTTGTACAGGAAAGGGTTAAATGCATAGGTAGCTAGTATAAGAAAACAAGAAATAGACTGTCCAGGGACAACATGTCGTGCCCACTAATTTGTACAGACAATGATGTGCACATAATTTTTTTTAACTGAAATCTTGACCTTGGACGTATCATAAGAATCGTTTAAATCTTTTAGCATGACACTAGCAATTACCAAGTAGAACAACTATTATTTTCAAATCCATCAATAAATGTTGTTGTTATGCTCTGGACAAGGTCGTTTCACCTTCAACGGTGACCTTGACCTTGCATGTATCATATTACATTAGCATTCATCAAGAAGAACAACTGTGCCACATCATTTTCAATTCCATCTATAAATGTACCAATTATGCTGTGGACAAGATCAAACTGTTGTTTCGCCTTGGGCTGTGAACTTGGTTTTTTCACAATAAACATTTCGCATGACTCTCACACTCATCATAGAACAAATGTGCCAAGTTATTTTCGATTCCATCCTAAATGTAGAAGTTAGGCTGCAGAGAAGGTCAATTTTCTTGTTTGCCATTCAACCGTGAACTTGACCACTGAGGCATCACAACAATTACTTCGCATGACACTCGCAATCATCAAGAAGAACGACTGTGCAAAAAAAATTTCAAATCCATAAATAAATGTAGAAGCTATGCACCGGACAAAAATCTGAATGGACAGAAGCATGCACTAACTCACAGACTAATGCATGTACTAACACCGAAAATAAATTAGACATAGATGTCTTGACAAAGACATTTCATTCTAATATACGATCTCCGTTTTAGCAAGCAAAGCAGCAGCTTTTTGATAGGTTAAGTTAACAGACAAAATTTTGAGGTCATCTCAAAGTTCAACAAGTGCAAACTTCCACGGGAGGCTTATCCAATTAATGGCAACGCCATAGCGCAGTCGGTAGCTTGTCAGACTCCTAATCTTCAATCATGAGAGTCATGGGTTTGATCCACGTTGGCAGCACATATCCTTTCTGACATTTGTCTCTCACCATTGGGTAGATAATCGTATACCTAAGTGGGATAGCAGCTGGAGGCTAGGAAAGGATGTAGTGGTAGTACTGGTGTGAGAAATACCAGGAATCCATTGTTAGGTGCTCCAGCTGCCGCAATATGACTCGAATACTGTCAAAAGCGGCGTTAAATCCCATTCAATCAATCGATGAATAAAAAGTAGTTCTTATGTATTTTAATCTCTGCCTGTAAGTGAATTCAAAAAATTGCAAATGACAATTTCAAATTGTTGTAAATTCTGAAATATTTATCTCTCTAGGTTGAAAACAATGTGTAAAATGCAGAAATTGCTTGTAACAAGCAATTTCTTCATTATCCACATTGTTTTCCACAACTATTCTTTATCATATCGTTTGACAAAGAAGATTTCTGAACAAAACAATGCTTTGCTAGCTTACAAAGCTTTCAGTTCTTTGATTTCAAAAATACTTGACAGAATATTGCATTCAAACAACAATTGAGACAGAATTGGGTAAAAAATAATGTGTGCCATAAAAAATGGATAGATACCTCTTAGAGGGTTATATGTTGGGTTTGTTTTTTTTAGGTCTTTAGATAAGGAGAATATTTTAGGATTGTAGACAAACAGATGACAGACATTAGTCAATCACAATAGCTCAACCTAAGTGCTTTACACCCAGCTGAGCTAAAAAATGGAAGACAAATACTCTATAACCATCTGGACTGCTGATCCATCATTGTCCTCAGTCACAGATGACTAATCAGGTTCCTTTAAAGTGGCTGTTTGTTGTGCTGGTGTCAACATTTTGAATATCTGTTTCAAGTTTGGTGTTTGGAGGGTTAGAGAAGCAACTGCATGCCCAGAACAGCTTTTCCATATACCTTTGCAATAATGAATTATACACATTCTCAGAAGGAGAAATTACTATTAGGATTTCAAAACAATAAATGTTGTTACTAGTATTGTGTTAAGAACAGTTACATCGATTCTCCGTTGCCAATGTTACTGGAAAGCAAAATTTTAGACTAAAACAAATTAAAATAAGTTGAAGTTGACAATTTGAAGTTCAAAAAAATTGAAAGTTTTGGCTACTAGGGTTGAAATATTTTGAATAATGAAGAAATACCTTGTATCAACCTATTTCTTCCTTTTCCAAAATATTTTCCAGTGTTCATTTTAGGATTTTGAAAAAGTTGTTGGGGATTTCAGTGCACACAATTGAGACATGTTTGGTATTTCATGCCTGTTGTTTATAGAAAAAAAAACCCAACTAAATATAGGGGATATTTGAAAAATTTGGGGATCACCCAATCCCCCTGCCTAGAATTAACACAGGTTTTCTTAGGCATCTTTTATTGACTGGATTGTGTGGGGATGGGCTAAATGTTATGAGAACAGATTTATAATTATCAGTGTATACTAGCTAGGACTTCATGACTTTGTACATCAGTATGCAGTTGCAGAAAACTGTAATCTATATCTACATTTTTTTAATTGAAATAGAAGGAAAGATAAATAGCACTTTCACATTAATGGAATAAATATTCTACAATTGTATTTCAGCATTATGCATGGTCCTCACTTCTTGGGTTCCTGCAGGGCTCAGTGGGTAGGGCTGCAGACTCATAATCCGAGTGAAGACTATGTTTAATGGTTCTATTCCTGTCACATACATGTAGTTATATCATTTCCTTGGGGTTAAATTTCAAAGTCCTAAACTGGTATTGGTGATACTAAAGAAGCACAACAGTAAGAACGTTACTGTGAAATATTGCTAAAGCAGCATCAAATTCAAGAATTTTCAAATATCATGCAACATCAGTTAATCAACAAAAGTAATTCTAATGGTCACTAACAATAAAGTATTAATAAATAAGTAAAAAAAAAGGATAACTTGTCAAAATATTTAACTCATTCCCACAAAACAGCATTTTAGACTGGTCCAATCTGAAAAGAGTTGCATACGACAATTTAAAGTTTATGGATTTTTTTTAATTTTTTTCAACTAAATGGGTAGAAAACAGTGGATAAACTGAAGAAATTGCTTGTCACAATTTCTTCAGTCTACACTTGTTTTCCCAATTGCTTTTCTTTAGGGGTGCCCAAAAGCGTCACTGTCTGGGAATGGGTTAACTGAAAGAATTTCATGCAGGAAAAAAGATCAACAGGAGCCAAGTTGACCATCGCCCCTAAATTTTAGACTGGGTCCCACAATTTTCAGTGCATATGCCCATACCTATAATGTTAAGTATTGCATTTTTGCAATATGGGCACTGCCTGAGTTCAAATTGTTGCTCTGGCACCACATTTTACAGACATGACCTTTATTGGTCTCTTATGTGTGATGAAAAAATAATATGCTCTATCATTTGTATATAATGTCATATCTACACATTTTTTGTGAAGCATCATGTGTTCATTGGGCCTACTCTTCCATAAATCATGCTTTCTTTATATCCGTATTGTGATGTAGTATTTCAGACGGAGCTGTAATTCTATGTATTTGCTCAAAATTTCTTGCGTTCTCGTGAGGGCATGTGAAGTTCGAAGAATCAATGGTACGATAAAACAGATCGGAAAATTCGAGACAAACGAATCAATAAATGTTTATGATTTTACTTCTGTATGAATTAATGTGAAAATAAACCGAAGTTAGCTCAAATAAATGGCAGTGGGGTGATGCAAAACTTACTTGTCGATCAAAATTTCCGCGACCGCGCTGTCGTTGGTAGCTCCTATTATCTCTTTCAGCTCCTTCCATCGATCTAGCTGGTCGCCAATATTTATCTGTCTAGATCTATATTTATGTTGTCGAAGAGCCTGAGCCCTTTTTCCGAGCTGTCGCTTTTATGTTTATGTCTTCCCATGATGAAAAGAGTGACGCGTGATTTTGACCATGACCTCTATGTACGTATGCTGCGCATGCGCTAGTCTTAGGCTCGAAATTTAAAATAGATTTTAGGCGTCTCGCTACGCGTAATTTTTTGGGAAGGGAATTACACAAAAATCAAGATTTTACTTATATTTTTTACGATATTCCTCTGGTGAAACGTCTTTTATCAATCCAATCTAAGCAGTAAACACATCGATTTCCGAATTTTCGAGAATTTTTTTTAATTTTCGCAATTCAAAAATCTGTGCAAGAGCCGCTTTAACGTGCTCGGTGAATAGCACCGTCACAAGGGGCCTCGTTTTAACGTATCATACAAAAGACAATTAGTTTTGTTTGCTTGGCAAGCCGGGAAACTTGAGGTTTGAAGTAGAGTGCTCTACCAACTGCGGTAATGGGGGCTGAAATCCATGTACATGCGATGAGCCAAAATTCATTTATTCAGTTCTGAATTGGCTCATTTTCGGCCCATGTATTCTTATATAAAAGAAGGCGGCGTATAACTTGATATTAAATTTAATTATTTCATTCATTTTAACTTTAAACGAGATGTACAAGTGAAAATTACAAAAAACAAAATATAAAATCATCTGTAGACGAACAAAATGTCGTAAATACCGCTTTATTCAAACTGTATTAACGATATTTTGTTCGTCCAAAGACGATATGCCATTCTTAAACATCTATGACCCGTCATGCGAAAGGGAACCATCTTGACAGTGCATAAGTGTATAAAAACCCTTATCTGTATTACTAGCTCTCAATCCTGGAGTCTTGAGTTCGAACTTTAGCTCGGCCAAACTTCATTCCGACATTTCATACAACAAGAGGACCATGATGGTCCTAAATCGCTCACCTGAGGCATCTGCAAATTACAGTACTTTTTTGTATAAAAAAGACACAACTTGAGCAAAATAAATAAAACAAATATAAGATTTTGGCTTTGTACAAAACAATCCAGTAATGCTTTAAAATAAAATGAATGCCTTTGGCTTCATAGTTTAATCGATTACCAAACTATCCCAGAATTTGTCATCCTCAGAGAAAAAGGTTTAAAAAAGCATTGTGAGAAAGCAAGCAATTTCTTCATTTCTATTTAAGAAGAATCCTTTCAATGCGATTATGCAATTTTCAATCCCAGGAGCAGAGACATTTTTTATCCTAAGAGCATATTTTCCTGTAACATAGTATAAAATTATTTAGTCATGCCACATACCAAATATGAATGCCCTTCATCTTATATTTCAGAAGGAGAAGACTTTGAAGTTGCTCTAATTGGGTGTTTTCCAAAATTTTTGACCTCTGGGGCAGTGCCATGTTTTATCCTAGGGCTAAGATTTTAGCTAACATAGTAGAGAACCATCTGGTTATGCTATTAATCAAATATGAATGCCTTAGACTTTGTAGATTGTGAGGAGAAGACTGTTGAACATGGTCTAATTGAGCATTTTTACGAACTTTGGACACCCAGGGAAGAGGTGTTTTTTAACCTGCAGGCATAATTTAATCAAAATTAATAGATAACAGCCAGGCTATGCTACACTCAAAATATAAATGCCCTCCGCCTTAAAATGAAGAATTTTTTCAACATACTCAAATTTTGCGTTTTTCCAAATTTTTGGACCCCTAGTCAGGGCCGTTTTGACCCTTGGATGAAAACTTTTTGTGATATAGTACAAAACCATCTAGTTATGCTACATATCAAATATGAATATCCTAGACCTTATAGTTTAAGAGGAGAAGCCTTTTGAAATTGCTCTTATTAAGAATTTTCCAAACTTCAGACCTCAGGGGCGGGGCCATTTTTTGACCCCAGAGATTAAATATTTAAAAACTTGGTAGAGAACCATATGATTAAGCCCTTTACAAAATATAAATGCCTTTGGCCTTGTAGTCTATGAAAAAAACAACATCAAAGATTTACTAAAATTTCCAATTTTCATATGCCGCGGTTACAAGAGTTTTTGACTGAATTAAATTCTTTTAACAACTTTTGAAGAGCTTCACCAAATGAACATCCCTGCAAAGTTTCAGCTTGATTGGCCTACTGGTTAAGGAGAAGAAGATTTTTATAGATATTTAAAGAATTACTAAAGATTCCCATTTTCATATGCCGCGGCAACCAGAGTTTTTGACGGAATAAAATTCTTTTAACAACTTTTGAAGAGCTTCGCCCAATGAACATCCCTGCAAAGTTTCAGCTCGATTGGCCGACTGGTTTAGGAGGAGAAAATTTTTAAAGATATTTAAAGAATTACTAAAGATTCCCATTTTCATATGCAGCGGCAACCAGAGTTTTTGACGGAATTAAATTCTTTTAACAACTTTTGAAGAACTTCACCCAAGGAATATCCCTGCAAAGTTTCAGCTTGATTGGCCTACTGGTTTAGGAGGAGAAGATTTTTAAAGAAATTGTGGACGGACGGACAGACGGACAGACGGACGGACGGACGACGGACAACGACCGATCACAATAGCTCACCTCGCACTTTGTGCTCAGGTGAGCTAAAAAGCCAATATGACTCTTGATCTCAAGCCCGAGTTCTTCGTGGAACAAAGAAACATAAAACTTCAAAGCCAGTCTTTCTTGTGAAGACGCAGGCAGTACATAGACAAATAGCCGCAGCCATAGCGCAGTTGGTAGCGCGTCAGACTCCTAATCAAGGGGTCCCGCTTCGATCCCCGGTCGCGGGAGGGTCCTAGTTACAGTTTTACTGTTTACGCTGGGAGCCAGTATGATCAACATAAGACAGTATGATCAACATAAGAGCCAGTATGATCAACATAAGACTGGGAGCCAGTATGATCAACATAAGACATTTATTGATTATAGATTTTAATCTGGTGACCTACTTTTTGTTCTTCAATGATACGACCCCCTTTTCTATATGAGACATCATTATGACCTAGCAGGTTTCGTCAAGACCGAGACAAACTACTGGCTCCCAGCGTAAACAGTAAAACTGTAACTAGGACCCCTCTTCA
Source organism: Fragum fragum (assembly GCA_946902895.1). Classification (NCBI taxonomy): domain Eukaryota; kingdom Metazoa; phylum Mollusca; class Bivalvia; order Cardiida; family Cardiidae; genus Fragum; species Fragum fragum. The sequence continues at coordinate 13,176,706 of OX336365.1, forward strand.
GTCGAGCTTACAATAGAGGTTTTATCCTTAGGACCTGACAAATATTCCGTCAAAGTTTCGTGAAGGCCAGACCAAAACTTTGGCTTTAGGGTGTGAATTGTTCAGTTGTCATTCAGACCCCTTTCCCAGTGTTTTACGGGTCGCCAAATTGCTCATGCTGCATGACTTACCTTGGACATTAAAAGATCACATATGTGCATAATGAGCACATTGTGCTCAGGCGAGCTAGAATCATTGTGATGAGCGTCATTTCGTCGGTGCAGGAGCAAACTGGCGTAGTTACAGCTTGAAGAAAGCCGTATTTACGACAATTTTCTGGCGCATCAACGTTTCGTCTGTTACAAAAGGAGTGAATAATTTACAGTTTGTCTGTGGAGTGGGAAGCTAGTGGCACGGGTAAAATGTTGTGATTGTTGTTGTACTTGTGGGAGACACGAAAGGAAGCCTTGGTTAGTTGCATCAGCTGTCGCGATATAGCCGATATAATGTTAACCCATTCCAACTCAATCCCTCCTTTTTACGCACCTCAAGAAAAAAAGCTTTTGAAAACTTTGTGGAAAATGAAGAAATTGCTTGTATCAAGCAATTTCTTCATTATCCACAATGTTTTCTATCCAAAACGATAAAAAAGTTCAAAATTCCATCAACTTGAAATTGTCGTCTGCAGCTTCTTTCAATTTGGACCAGTCTAAAATTTAGCTGTGTTGGAATGGGTTAAAAGAGACGTTGAAGCCTATACCAAACAGCAATCACAATATGTAGATAAATATATAGAGATCCCTTTCCAAAAAATTCTTTGTTCTAATGACATAAAGATAGAATTTTAATAAAACAACTGTAATAAATAAAATAGTGTTATGAAAGGATAAGGTGAAGCGACATCTGCTTTTCACAAAACATTTCATTCTCTAAACATTGCTTATTTCTTAATTTATACACAATATGATAGGTCGACTTAACCTATTTTCAACGTAGTCCCGACTTTTTACGCGCAGAAGAAAAATAACTGTTGAAAAGATTGTAGAAACAGGAGAAATCGCTTGTTATTTATTCTACCCTGTTTCGTATTTATTGAGCTCAACGCACGGATGCATGGTACCCGGCTGTGCTGGATGATGGATGATGGGACAAAGTCATGGTCAAAAAGGGGGCAGAATTCGTACAAAAACGTACAAAAATGTAATAAGAGTTATATCCCCTGCTATTTTATATTGATCTTTTGATAATGCACATAAATGCATTCAAAGTTTCAAGTGAACGCCTTTAGTAATAAGAGATATTAAAAAAAAGTCAAAGTTTTTGCACGGCGACGACAAGGAATTGCGGTACCTCGGGTTTCTCCGAAAACAGCCGAGTTTAAAGATAAGAGACGAAGAGGATAGAAAATATAGGGAGAACTTAATGCTTGTTACTGGCAATTTCTCCTTTTTCTAACAATGTTTTCTATCTCTGAAAATTCCTAAGCGCGTCGGAATGTTCGATCACGTGATAGTTGATCAAAGCATGTTAAAGATACATTCCTCGCAGGAATTTCTGAAATTAAAGTATTGCTGAAGACACAAAGAAATATGAAAAAAGTTAGACAGCTTTACTTCAACCAATTACCAGTCGACAAAATTCTACACTTGTCGAAATTGAAAGAAGTTGCACACGGCATTTCAAAGTGCGTTAAAACTGGAAGAAGTGCAAAATAAGATCGAAAACATTGTAAGACAAGGATAAATAAGCAAGTTCTCATTTTCCCACACTGTTTTTCATGAACATATTCCATCGGGACATCAAAAGGTGATATCGTTTGGTAATGGGTTGAATAAAATCGCGTATAAACTAGAAGGGATTTCCTCCGTGAAACAAGACGTAATAAATAGAAGATATTTGTTTTGAAAGATAATATATTTTGCTTTAAAAAATATCAATACCATAGGTTCTGACTTGACCCATGTCATGATGAACCCGGAATATTCCTGCTTCGGCAGAAGGTATAGACAATGATCAGCCTGCAAATAAGTGCAATCTGATCTTAGTCTACACCTCCTGTTTGACTCCTTCAACTTTGAGTTGCTGACAAATTTAATTTTCAAAACCATTTTTTACCCTTAGCCAGTACTTTCTGGCCTTTGATTTAATGTAAATTTAGATGAGGATTATATTCAGCATGACAAGGGTTAACCCTTTCCTGTACTATCACTGGATTTTACGTTCTTGTGATTTTGTATATGAGAAAACATTGTTGGAAAAGAGGAAATTGCTTATAACAAGCAATTTCTTCTTTTTCCACATTTTATTCTACCTTACTGAATGGTTATATCTAATAGAAGATTAGGAAAAAGAAGAAATTGCTTATAACAAGCTTGTAACAAGATTTGGAAAAGAAGAAATTGCTTGCAACAAGCAATTTCTTCTTTTTTCACAATATTTTCTACCTTACTGAATGGTTATTTCTAAAATAAAATCCACTTTAAATTTTCGTCTCCAAATCCTTTGAATTTGGAATGGTTTTAAAAATTTTAAAACAAGAAAGGGTTAATATACTTTGTTTTCATTCTATGTCATCTTTGTTTCAATTGGCTGCGTACAAAATGGATTAGACTGAAATATTACTGGCCTGAAATTATCAGAAACTAAAATATCTAGAACGTATTAACCAATTACAAGACGACAAAATTTAAGACTGGCCTAAATCGAGAGAAGTTGCAGAGGATAATGAAACTCTAAAAATTATCAGAAACTAAAATATCTAGAACGTATTAACCAATTACAAGACGACAAAATTTAAGACTGGCCTAAATCGAGAGAAGTTGCAGAGGATAATGAAACTCTAAAAAAAAAATTATCTTTGGGGGTAGATAATATTGAGGATAATAAAGAAATTGCTTGTCACAAGCAATTTCTCCATTTTCCACAATATTTTCAAAAGCTTTTATCTTAAGGGGCGTAAAAAGCGGAAATATGTGGGCATGGCCTAAAAAAATACATAAAATGGTATCCATTCTGTAATAATACAGTTCGATAACCAATACCGATTGAACAATTTAAATTACAAATACAAATATTTCACAAGCTTATTTCTGCTACAGAAAAAAGCTATTACAGATTTATTTCAGCTGTGGTTGAGGTGTTTTGGAAACCAAAATACAACAATACATCCGTCTTCTATTACGAATTAACACGTTAGTTCACGCTATTTCCTTATTGCGACACAGACAGACACATAACAGTATTAAACAGAAACAATCTATTCATTGACAGGGTTTTAAAACATCTTTAAACAGTATTTCATCTATAGATCAACAACTGGTCTATTAAAATTGATTGATTGATTGAATGGGATCTTTCGTTGAGATTCTTAAGTTTCTGATCTTCAATTTTAAGAAAAAATCGTTCTTTAGATTGCTAAATACAAACCTTAAGAATTCTTAATCAGGAATTCAATCGAACTCAGCATTGGCTTAAACGAGTAGCCTTGACGATGTCGAATATTTTAATTCAAAATAACAAAATTCGTAACGTTTTATTCTTATTTCATACAAGTTAACTGCCTTTAATAGCAGTTTGGATGATCAAAAAGTTTAAAAAAAACTGGACATGCAAGCTTTCCTAATGGAGGATAAAACGGATGGTCTCATGTTGTAAAATATCTATGAAAATCTGAAGTATAAAGAAGCTTAACTGAACCATTCTGAAAATAGCAAGACAATTTCTTTTCGATATAAGCAGTTATTCGAGATAGGCGGAGTCGAGTTAACAAGAATATACTGATATTTTACTCAAGGAGATGCAAATGGCGCGTACTCGGATTTTATCACTGGACCCAAAGCTATAAATCGATTGGACCCTGCCGGATCGCTTTCAAGAGACGTAACCGATAGAGTTTATTTCGCTATAGAAGTTATTCATTCCCCTCCCTTGTTCCTATACCAATAAAGTCAACTCTATAAGTTTGACAAAATTTTGTGACCTGGTTGTTGTTGTTTGTTTGTTTGTTTGTTTGCTTGTTTGTTTGTTTGTTCGCTAGATTGGTTGGTTGGTTGTTGTAGTTAATTGCCAATATGGTGCATAAAATTAATGTCAACATAGCGCATGAAATTACTGCAAATCTGCCAATTAGCTTTGCCGAGCCCAGTTAGCTCTGTCTTCAACGCGCTGTGCTTTCAATCCTAGGGTCATGAGTTCGAACCCCGGCTCGGACAATATTCTATCCGACATACGACATACGTCATCGCGACATGCGTCCATTGTCACTTACTAATGGACGAACAATAAGAAATGCGCCTAAGTGGAACGAGCTGTTAATAATTCAGACTATGTGTGGTAATTATACTGGTGTGGGAGTTAAAAGAAAGTCGTGGTCAGTTGGACCAACCGCGATATAGGTGAAATACTGTTGAAAGTGGGGTTAAGCCCCAATAAATCAATCAATCCAATAGCAACTTCAATTCGAACATCTTTTTTTTTTGGTAGAGTAGAATGTATTGAAACAATCAAATTTTGTATCGATACGTCGTTTTCAGAAAAGTTTGAGACTCGCTCTGTAAGAGTAACGTTGCCTTTTTCATAATAAATCATGGACTACAATTAAACTTTGTTATATTTAACCCGAAATATCCCTGTTTGTAATAGGAGTTACAGTCTTAAACCAGTCTGTACATAATTATGTTCAGTCTGATCTTAGTCTACATCACCTTTTTGTCCCTATAATGTCAGGGTTAATTTTAAAATTAATTTTTTAAAAGATTTTTCGACACACTATATCTAAGCCATATAGTGCTTTCAGTCCTTTGATTTTAATGCTCTATCGGAAAAAGAATGTTATTCAGCAAGACCTGGTGAAAGTTGGTGAAAGAATGGTTAAACCCTTTCCCGTTTTTTTTTTCAAAATTTTAGACTTGTCCAATTAGAAAGTACTGACAGGCGACAATTAAAAGAGAGAGCAATTTGAAAAGTAACCAACCTGCAGGGTAGAAAACGTTGTGGGAAAAAAAGAAATTGCTTGATTCAAGCAATTTCTTTTTTATCCACAACGTTTTCTCATGTATGAAATCACAGGGTTGTTAAAACTAGGGATTGAACAGGAAAGGGATAAATTGATAAATCGTCACTGGAAGACCAACATTTCGTAAATACAATACAGATTTACTCATTACCAAACGACGAAATTTGAGACTGGTCCAAATTAAAAGAAGCTGCAGACGATAATTTCAAGTACGTGGGTTTAGGAAAATATTGCCTTGCAGGGTAGAAAACATTGTGGACATTGAAGAAAGTGCTTGTTAAAAGCAATTCCTTTATTGTTCAAAATGTTTTCCAAAGCCTTTGTCTTGCCTAAAAAGCGGGATAGAGTGGGAATGTGTTAGATAAAGCTTTATTTACGACATTTCAGTCACCAACCGACGATTGGTAATAGTCGATAAAAGGTATTAAATTCAACCACTATCAAATTTTAGTTAAGGGTTAGCCCTATAATCTCTGTTTAGCCTGCCAAAAATGTGAGAAAAGGAGATATTGCTTGTAACAAACCTGTGCCCTAAACCCATGTAACACGCAAATTCTCCTTTAAATGACAATGTTTTCTATGGTAAAATATGTTTATTATGTAGTTTATTAGATGCTGTTTTTTATATTTGGACCTGTCTAAAACCTTGCTGTTTGTCAATGTTGTAAAAGTTGAACTAAGGATTAAATTAGTTTTGTCTGGTCTGTTGATTCTTCAGTGACCAGTTCTTGTAAACTGTCCTCAGCCTCGTCCTCACTTGAGCTACAATCATTGTTAGATTTTTCTTTAACCGAGGTTCTAACTGGTAGTAATACTTTATCCGCCGCTATTTCATCTACTCGTCTGTCATCTAAAACGTCAGACTTTTCATTTAATGTATCTACTGGCTCTTCTTTACTATCAACAACTGGATCTTGTGTTGAGTCTTTGTTTATAAGTTTACTCTGCGTAATGTCTTTCTTTTTAGTTGAATACTTTGCGAATAAGTCTTTTCTTAATTTGATTATATCTTCTGATTTTGTATTTATCATACCATATACTTTCACCTCTTTCTTGGTTTTCTCTTTCGTCCGAAGGTCTGGATTAGAATCAATTGAAGTGAGATTCATATAGTCGTGTTGTTCGTCTTCAGTAATGTTACTATTATCATTACCTTCATTTGAGGTTTTGGAATGAACATTTACTTTATTTTCCACATCTGTACCTGCAATATTGGCGTAGTCAATAGAATCCGAATCACTACATTCCTGTTTTACACAAGCTAGTGACAGATTGTGACTAACTTTTATAACTTCGTCATTCACATAATGTTCTGTTGAGATTTCATGATTATCACATTCAACAAGATTAACTGTATCTTTTGATTCATTGGCAAGGACTGGCCCTAGATCCGGTTTAGGTTTAACGACTGAAGATTTCTTAGTATCAAACCGTAAATGAATTGGAATTTCATAGTCAGTATCAATTTGCTTATTCTGCTTTAAATCCTTTTCTAATATTTTCAAACTACTATTCGTAATAAGAGGTGAATCATTATCACATTTAGGTTCAACCTTTGGAATAACGATATTATCACTGTCAACTTCGGGTGGACTTCCATCACGATGTAACGAAACACTTTCAACTTCGATATAGGTAATCTCCCCTGTGGCCCCTTCTAACTGATCCTGGTCTGAACTGCACGGATCTTTTCTATATTCATTGTTTGATGTACGTGGGGGAGGTATTAAAACAACAGTCTCTGTTACTTTCATTTCTGTCATTTCGACATCTTGTTGACCGCTGGTACTTGGTTGGGCTGCTAGTGGAACCGGAACCGGTGTGACTTCGGAACTCCTTCGGTTTTGACTATGATATCCCTCGTCTCTATATTCCGCGTTATTTTCCTCGTCGTCACTTCCGTTTCCGCTGTAGCACTTCGGAAGGATGCATCGGAAACAGACCAATTTACACACCGGTATTTTGAAACATGTCGCTAACATATGACGACAACATTCTCTACCTTTGTTCTGTGGGTTTGGAGGTGGAACTAAACTTGAATACCGTGTTTGACGAGATACTCGAACCTGGAAAGCAAATAAGATGTTGATATAAGTCATATTTGAAAGCAAATCAACAAAGCACAGGGGAAAAACGGCTTAAAGCATTCTATTTACATTCATTTGTATGTTAAAGACAAGGTTTATTGCCTCTCTCTACGCTTCTCCCAATTAAACTGATTTCACTGTTTATCCCCGAGCATTGAGTTGCAAGTCGACTGTTTACATACCGTGCACCCGGCAGCCACAGCACATTGACTTTCAACCCTTAGGGGTACCCATTCATACATTCGAACCCAGGACCCTCCGACCCAGCGGCTCAACCATCGAAAGGTCCTGACCTTCACTTCATATTTAATCGCCATATTCATTTCGTTTATTTTTATTCTTTTAATTTATTATTTAATTATCAGTATTTCAAAACGCACCGTTCCCTTATGCTAGTTTAAAATAAACATTCGGGTTAATGTTTCGGTAAAACTACCAAAACTGGAATTCAATATGTATTTACTTATGAAGGTGCACTAAGATATTTCATGTTCTATGGTTAACGATTTGAGCAAAATTTTACAGCAATCTAAGAACATAAACAGATTTTCAAAAAGAAATGACTAATCGATGGCCACGCCCCCTGACTCCGAAAGGGAGTTTCGCTTCGATATTAAATGGAACCATTTTGCGAAATTAATGGCCAGTAGCATTTAACAATAAGAGGACCTCGATCGCTCACCTGAACTGTCTGCTGTTAAAAAATGCAACTAGAGACAAATAACTATAAAAAGTCTCATGAAGATTGAGGCAAAACTGTGACTTCTATATTGTAAACAAAGAAATTGTCATTATGGCCCCTTTTCCTGTGTTTTCCAAAAGTACCTTCCTATAATCAATAGGGTACATCCTTGTGACTTAACAATTATTCTGGCCAATTTTCATGAAAATTGAGCCAAAATTTTGTTCTCTAGAGTGTAAACAAAGAAATTGTCATTAAGGCCCCTTTTCCTGTGTTTTCCAAAAGAACCTTCCCATAATCAATAGGCTTCATCCTCATGCCCTAATAATTATTCTGGCCTAGTTTCATGAAGATAAAGACTAAATTGTGGCATCTAGACTGTAAACAAAGAAATTGTCACTAAGGCCCCTATTCCTGTGTTTTCCGATGGAACCTTTCCAAAATCAATAGGCTTCAGCCTTATGTCCTAACAATTATTCTGACCAAGTCTCATGAAGATTGAGCCGAAATTGTGGCCTCTAGAGTGTAAACAAAGAAATTATCATTAAGGCCCCTTTTCCTGTGTTTTCCGATAGAATCCTCCAATAATCGATAGGGTCCATCCTCATGATCAAACACTTATTCTGACCAAGTTTCATGAAGATTAAGCCAAAGTTGTGGCCTCTAGAGTGTAAAAAAGAAATTGTCATTAAGGCCCCTTTCCCGTGTTTTCGGAAAGATCCTTTTAATAAACAATAGGGCTAATCTCTATGACCTAATAATTATTCTGGCAAAGTTTCATGAAGTTAGAGCCATATTTATGGCCTCTAGAGTGTAAACAAAGAAATTGTCATTAAGGCCCCTTTCTTGTGTTTTCGAATAGAACCCTCCCATAACCAATAGGGTTTATCCTCATGACCTAACAACTATTCTGACCAAGTTTCATTTCTATTGTTGACGCCGCACGACGCACGATGCACGACGGACGACGGACGACAGACATCCAACGATCACAAAAGCTCACCATGAGCACGTTGTGCTCAGGTGAGCTAAAAAAGTAGAATAGTTGTTTTGTGACATAAACGTCGTAACTACAGCTTGAATGTGCTGTAGTACACCTCGAAAAAATCCGTATCTGACGGTGTCAAAAACGTTTCCATATCAGGAATTCTAAGATGATGTTGGTGCGAATTAAGGTTATCAGAATGGTAAAGGAGAATGGAAATACATGTACACATTTTTACAGATTTTTATTATTATTATTTCAAAGAATGTAGGCATATAATAAATGGAATATTACATTTCGAAATCGATACAGCATCTTGTATTTGCTTCTCACTGCGGAGAAAAATTCAATATTCCACTCGACCTTCTGACTCGTGAAATATCAAAATTTTCCTGCATTTTTCAAATCAAATACAAGTTTTCACGACAAAGAAAACGTTATTAGAACGATAATAAAAAGTTGGTACAAGTTTTCACGACAAATAGAACGTTTTTACAATAATAAAAAAAGTTGGTTTTGTTAGCTTCTGTTATGGCCAAAATTTGTTGGCATGAAATAAATGGAATACCGTGATGTATATCCAGAAGTGATACAAAGTACTAGCCGCGTAGGAAATTTTGATATTTCACTCGACCTTCGGTCCCTTGAAATATCAAAATTTCTCTTGGCGACTCGAATTAAATACAAGGCTTTATATCTCAACTATAAGATAACATTCTTTATTAATTACGGAAACTTTGACTTACATACATTTGACCTGAATAATCTAAAATAATTTCCCTGGTCTGGAAAAGTAAAAATGGGCCTTACCGGTAAATGTACAACGTCATTTTCCTTGGATTTCTTTTTCGTTTTCTTTTTTCGAATCCTCACAATCGGGGCTTTTGGCTCCTCTAAAGACATCGCTATATATGGCTTGCTTCAACAAATCTATCTGAAAATAGAAAATCAGAAAATTTGAGACGCAGTTTTATATCTGACCGAACAAGCAATAAGGAAACATCGGAGAAATGCGAAAAGCATCGACTCAGGCGGAACGTGCAGGCTTACCAGAGTCGGAACTTTTCGCATTTGGTAGTTTTTCTCAATCTTAAATCGATCTTTCTACCACAACCTATATTAATTTAGATACTATGGCGGACTCGGAACTTTTTCCCATATTTTAATATCGAAGCAAAACTTCCTTTCGGAGCAAGACGGCAAAATTTTAGACAGTTCCAAATTGAAAGGAGTTGCAGATTACAATTTCTAGTTTATGAAATTTTAGATTTTTTCAAGTTTCTGGGTAGAAAACATTGTGTAAATGAAGAAATTGCTTGTAACAAGCAATTTCTTCATTTTACACAATGTTTCCCCAATTATTTTTCTTTAGGGGCGTCCAAAAGCGTCACTGTGTGGGAATAGGTTAACAGAAGCCTGGGAAGGGTATTTTAGTAGTTGTAAAAATAGTCCCCCCCCCCAACACGCCCCCAATGGCGGCAAAGAATTTCCCCAAATCAGTGCTTGAATTGGTATTTTATTGACAGTTTGGTCTATAAAGTTCATTATCTTTATTATGCTACTAATTTCCTTCGTGATTTTACCTTTAGAATATCTATATACTAATAATTCATAGCCATGTTTTTCTAATATACTTTCAATTGTACTATTACTATTTCTGTTCTAGTGAACAGAACTTCCAATTCTAGTGAAACCACGATAGAATTTCCCAAAAATGGGAAGGCTAAGGCCTTTTTCCAGATTTGAGGGGAAAAAAAAGCCTGAATCTGATTTAGCCTGCATCCTATCTCCTTTTCGAAAATTGACAAATCGCGTCTGTCAATCAATTAACCGGTCGACCAATGAAAACACCCATTCAGACGAGACATGAGCTTTGATCTCCAACATTTGCAGCCATTTTCGTTAACCTTTTTGTTGGTTTGGCGACTTAAACGGCGTAACAACAGCTTATTCAAGCTGACGTTATGACGTTTAGATCGCCAACCAAAAATTTTACTTTTTTGTTTCATGCTACTGGCAATAAATTTTTCGAAATAACACCGTTTAAAATCGAAGTAGCAGTTCCTGTCGGAGTCAATGGGCGGGGCTACCGAGGTAAGTGGGCGGGGTCAGCGATTGGTCAATTCTTTCACAGAATACTAAATAGCCCCCCTTTCATTTGCCATGTCCAGTTTATATTCACCCGACATAGTCCTCGATCGACAAGGAAAGAATGAACGCAAATCAGATGGCATGATCTTTTCATATTATATGAGCTCAAAGACATTATTTCGCGAAAGTCTCTAGCTATCTCATTAACTGCGTTCTAGTTACTATAGAGTTCCCATTTTCCCATGATTTTTAGCCACCATATGGTTTTTCATGAAAAAATCACATAGATTGGGTCACCCATCCGAAATTAGGTTAGGTGTTTTGATTTGAAACATGAGATTTGAAATTAGTTTTGAGTTTAACCCGTTCCCGTTTCTTAAAATTTTAGACAAGTCCTAATTCAAAGAAGTTGCAGACGACAATAAAAATTGGGTGTAATTTGAAATGAAACCATCTTATGTGGTAGAAATTATTGTGGAAAAAGGAGAAATTGCTTGTTACGAGCAATTTCTTCTGTTTCCATAATATTTCCTCAAGTAAAACATTGCAACGTCAGATCCCCGGTTTGTATAGGAAAGATTGGACATATGAGATTTAGAATTGGGGGCATGTTTCGAAAAATATATGAGTACATATGTATCGAAACGTTTCCCCAACAGGGAGTTTTTAACTTGGAAATTAAACTGCTTTATTTTGCATGATTTATGGTCTGTAACATGTAACAAAAAACTAAAATGGTTGTTTTGGCCACATTTACGTCGTAACTACTGTAATGGTAGTAATGGTGAGAAAAATACCAGAAATCTATGGGCGATATGACTGAAATACTGTAAAAGGTGGCGTTAAAGCAATATCTTCCACAAAAGCATATGATATAATAAGAAGAAAACTAAACTCGATGCTTAAAAGCATAAAAATATGACGATTGAAACTATAAATCCAATATGATTCTACGCAGTAAGACTATAATTCACCAAAGAAGTTTTGATATTTCAAATTTTGACCCACCACAATTTAAGGTTTGGTAACAAAAAACTATTGCTTCAATGATGACGTTTAACTTTCGCTAGTCATTCAAAAAACCTGCTCGGTCACGGAGATTAACGAAATCGTCCGTAAAAATCAGTTATCAGTACTTCGGCATATAACAGTCAATGCCGAAGATTAGCGAACATTAAACCCTTTCCTGTTTTTCATAATTTTAGACCTGTCCAATTTCAAAGAAGTTGCAGACTACAATTAAAAGAGAGCGCAATTTTAAGAGTAACCAACCTATAGGGTAGAAAATATTGTGGGATAAGAAGAAATTGCTTGTTACAAGCAATTTCCTCTTATCCCGCAATATTTTCTTGAGTATAAAAACTCAGGGACGTAAAATCCAGGGATTAACCAGGAAAGGGTTAAAGGTAACGAAACGGGCGCATTCGACTCTCTTTCAAATGTAAACAAACACGAGTTGAAATCGATATGTAAAATCACAAAATTCTCTTTTCAGAGAACTTAACTCATATCCTCCTTTTCACATTGATATCATGAAGGCTCTTGTTTGATTTTGTGACCAAATAAACGACAAATTGCTGAAATGATTTCCCCTTGTCCGAGGGAAGAAACAAACAGATCAACTCATTATTTCATATATATATATATTTATTGCGGGTAAGGATACCTGAGGTTCGCGAAACATCCTTCAAAATTCGTAATCCCCTTAATCAAAATAAAGTATGGTAGATTGCCAGTAAAAACTTGTGCTAGAAATACACTTATTATCTCAGTGAACTTGATGATGAATTACCCTGGCAGATTTTGAGATATACATGCATGCTGACAGAGGTGAAATAGTACAAAATATATTGCGTTGGCTTACATATACACGTTCTGTAAGGCTCGAATCGACATAAACCCGTATGACAATATTACAACCAACGATTAAAAATACGTTTTGATATGTAGCTTTAGATAAGAAGGGGTGACAGCCTTCTAAAAAGCTTACTTCTCACTAAAACCCTATGTTGTGAGTATTCATTTGAATCGTCTCGATGAGACGATTCAAATAAGTACCTACAACATAGCGTTAATCGCATACTTGTTGAAAGATATCGATCATGTGCATACCACACACATTGACTACGATTTATGCCTTCCCCAATTCCCAGATGGTCTTTTTTAAGATCATCTGTGCACAACGCGCTCTAAGTGAGCTTTTGCGATCCGTTGTGAGTCGTCCGTCATGCATCGGAAGTCGTCAACAATTCTGTAAAAAAAAATCTTCTCCTAAGTAACCATTGGGCGAATTTCAATCAAACTTGACAGAAATGTTCCTTGGGTGACCCTTTTCAAAACTGTTGTTTGGTGTGTGGAATTTTAATTCGCAAAAAACAGGGGCGTTGCAGGACTGGACTTATCAGACTTGGAGAAATCATGAAATAGTTCTTTATAAATCTCCTCCAACTAAACCACTGGGCTAGTTTGTAGATAATTTGGCAAGAATGTTCCTTAAGTGGTCCTTTTCAAAACTTTTTAATGAAACGGAAAGCGAAAAAAACGGGGGCTCGGAAAGTAGGGCTAATCAGAGAAATAATGCAATAATTCTTTAAAAATCTTCTCCGTCTAAACTATGGGGCCAATTTCATCCAAAATTTGCATGTATATTCCTTTGGTGACCCTTTTCAAAACATGTTAGTGAAATAAGGGGGGGGGGGGGGGAGGCTGACATGTGGTTCGGGCTTATCTAACTTAGAAAAATCATCAACTAATTCTTAAAGTAGTACATAAAGTAGATGGATATTAACCCACTCCCATACAACAAAAATTTAGACTGGTCCAAATTGAAAGGAGCTGCAGATGACAATTTTCAGTTGATGGAATTCTACGTGTTTTTTTCCTTTTGGATAGAAAACAATGTGGATAAAGAGGAAATTGCTTGCTTCAAGCGATTTCTTCATTTTCCGCAAGGTTTTCCAAAGTCGTAAAATGGAGGGATTGTGTGAGATTGGGTTAAAGACATCAAAAGAGTACGAAAACAATTTGTTTGTTTGTTTAAATGGGGTTTTACGCCGCTTTCAACAATCTTTCAGTTACATTGCGGCGGCTGGAGCACCTAACAATGGATTCCTGGTATTTCTCACACCAGTACTACCATTACACCCCTTCCTAGCCTCCAGCTGCTATCCCACGTAGGTCTACGATTATTGACCCATTGGTGAGAGACAAATATTCGGAAAGGATGAGTGCCGCCGTCGGGGAACGAACCCGGGACCCAGTACGAAAACAAGCGGGATATATTAGGAAGAGCTAACGTTATTAAATAAGTTTAACGCTTACGTTCTGATAGTTCGTATTCATTTGTAATTGACGATTCGTTGACCCCGCCCATCGACCTCTAACAGGAAGTTCGACTTAAATAACAAACGACGTCATTTTTCAATATTTATGGTCAGTCACTTGTAACAAAAAGTAAAATGCTCGAACGTCGTAACTACAGCCAAAATGAACTACAGCTAAAATACAGTACCCAGAACAAGAAACTGCTTCCCATCAGCGTCGACCAATCTTGGAGTTCAAAGTTCACCTTCGGCCTAAATATATGTTTTGATTTGTCTATGTCGAGCGTGATCCGTAACATGCAATATACCATGTAAATTGTGTTAATAAAGTATGTTTTAATCGGTAGAATCTATCAAATAACAGTTTGTTTTCATCAGTGTTGGGTATTCTCTTTTTAAAACCTGTGCTAAAAAGAACACTTTTGAATATAATGACCGAGTTGATAGCCCTTTGAAAGAATAGCGGCTCTTTCATTGAAATCTCGTCTGCACTCAAATTGCAATCAAGATATCGTCTGCATGTGGGAATAGGATAAAAGTAACATATCTTGGAATATCTTGGGCTTTATCAGTAAAATCAGAGAAATTTCACAGCAAAACAACATATGCGCCGTGTCTTACTGCCAGACATTTTCTAGGCTAACAACTTCCAAACTTGTTTCCTTGCAGAAAACATTTTATTACTTTTTGTTGGATATGAAGTTGATCTTTTCACCCATTTAAGAAATGATCACATTGTATGAATACGCGAAGCGGATTTATTCAGTTTTTATGTTCATACATCGATGATAACAATATTTACTCCTCATTTCTTATAATTCAATACAATCAAGCAAAACACAGCAAATAATTAACTAGTTTATGGATCAAATTGTGCACGAGCACAAAAAAGGTGCTTTCTCAAAATTGTGTTCATGAAACTATAAAATAAAAAAGCCAATGAAAACGCTTGAGCCTTGATAGATGAAACTAAAATTATGGAGAACCTTACAAAGAATCACCAAAGGATAATTCCTGTGAAATTTGGTTGAAATCCATCGACTTGCTTTTGAGAAGAAGATTTTCAAAGTTTTCAGTATATACCATTATTTATATGGAAATAAGCCCGCAATAAAAGCCATGTTTAATCCGATCTAAATTCTTCGAAGAAATCTGATCAAGGGCCATCAAAGGACCATTCCTGTGAAATTTGGTTGTAATTCATTTACTTGTTTCTAAGAAAAAAGATTTTCAAAGTTTTCACATTATCTCATCGATGAAATATTTTAGTAATCTGATAAATGGTCACTTAAGGATCATTCTTGTGAAATTTGCTTGAATTCAACCCTCTGGTTTATAAAGAAGATTTTCGTCATTCATAAATCCCCGTCCAAAAACGCTACATTTTTCATCCTATCAAAATTCTCTGAAGGAATCTGAAAAGGGGTCACCCAAGAATCATTCCAATGAAATTTAGTTGAATTCTGATCTGTATTTTCTGAGAAGAATTTAACACTGGAAGTTTACGGACGGACGACGGACACAACGCGATGGCAATAGCTTTCAGTGGAGCCTTTGTTTTTGTTTTTACAGTGTTAAACGCCATTTTAATAGTATTTTAGTCGTATTGCGGCTGGAGCACTTAAGAATGGATTCCTGGTGTTTTTCACACCAGTACTACCACTATATCCTTCCGAGCTTTACCTGCTTATCCCACTTAGATTCACGATTATCCTCACATTAGTGGGAGACAGATGTCGGAAGGGATATTTTCCGCGACCGGGGATCAAACCCGGGACCCATGTTTAGTAGTCCGACGGATGGAGCTAACTAGAACCACTTGAGTTTCTGTGTCGGTCCATCGGCTTGATCATAATGACAAATTTAAAATATGAAGACAATTCACTGTTTACAGTCTTGAATTCTCCATAAAGAAACACACTGGACCTTATCGATGTTTTTTTAGCCTTATATCCTTAGTTTCTTTGTGCTATAGTGTGTTTTGGGTAAACCGGCTATAAGGCTCTTCTTAACCCATTCCCATGATGCTTTTGGACATCCCTCAAGAAAAACAATTGGAAAAACATTTCGTAAAATGAAGAAATTACACAATGTTTCGACCCAGAAAGATGAAATAATCTTAAATTTCATAAACTTTAAATTGTAGTCGGTAATTCCTTTCAATTAGGACCGGTCTAAGATTTTGCCGTCTGGTAGTGGTTTAACTGCCAAATACAATTCGATAGTTAGTATCCCAGCCCCTGCGAATATATAAGTTCCTGGCGTTTAACAAACAGCTTTCAAACGCACAATCGTCATCAATGACTGGCGAACTTTTATGCGTATTTAGCAACAGAAATTCAAAGTTGGTTTGCCTTGCAAGATACTGGTGTCATAAACAAGAAGACATGGTTAGGTTCACCTGCTACCGCGATCATCTGAAAAATCTGAAATTAACGCATTCCCAAACAAAACACTATCGACTAATCCATATTGAAAGATTCTGGAGACAACAATTTTTTGGTAGTCGAAATTTCATTTATTTATTTATTCGTCTATTTGAATAAAAAAAAAAAACATTCTGGAAAATGAAGAAATTCGTGGATACGCCTGTATCGAGCACTTACTTCATTTTTTTTCAAAATATTTTCCAAAGCTTTTTCTCTGAGGGGCGTAAAACGGATGGATTGTGTCGGAATGGGTTAACTCACAAAACGGTTTGGAAAGCGATTGTGAACCTAAATTTTATCCTGGTTCATTATTTAGAGGACATTTGCCGATATTCCATGATTTTAAAAATGATTAAATCCACCGATTAATCAAATTACTTATTTAGACCGCAAGTGAACTTTGAACTCAGACATTGGTCGAAATTTATGTGAAGCGTTTTTCATGATTTTGGCGACTTAAACGTCGTAACTACAGCTTATTCAAGCTGTAGTTACGACGTTTGGATCGTTCACCAATCATTTTCCTTTTTTTGCATGTTACTGGCCATAAATTTTGAAGTGGAACTTCCTGTTGGAGATAAGTGGGCGGAGCCAGCGATCCGTCAATTGACTTATAAAAAAAAAATTCTCAGTTCAACATCCGGATTAAAACCCACATAATCCGAATTCTTCGTCACAAACACAAAACTAGGACACACGCTTTCCTTATAACAAAAATTGTGAAATATCCGTGTACCTTTGTTCAACTCGAATTAATCCAAGAGTTGCAAAAAATATTCACTAAGCAATGTGCCAAAAACGTTCCCAACATATTTTTTAAAAAAAAACAGATCTCAGTGATTGATTATAACGAGTTAACTTAGCACGCATACTGTTAGAGATATTTCATTCACAAACGCAGGGGATAGTAACTGAAAGAATTCTTGAGAATCTGTGTGAACATTTCGCAGTAAAGAAAATGTAATCTGACGGGCGAAAAAGGACCTACTTGGAAGTACAAAATAGATCGACCTTTGGTCAGATTGTGCAGACCGATCAGGAACGAAACTTTTCGATCTTTTAACTATTGTCATGCTTAATAAAATCTGTTTCAAAAAGATACGTTTAAATCACAGGTCTGTAAGTACTGGAAACTCTTACAGAGAACTAATATTTCTTAGCCCATTACCAGACGGCAAAATTTTAGACAGGTCCGATTTCAAAGGAGTTTCAGACAACATTTTTAAGGTTATTAAAATTTAAGATTTTTCAAACTTTCTAGGTAGAAAACATTGTGTAAAATGAAGACATTGCTTTCACAATTGTTTCTCTTGAGGGGCGTCCAAAGCGTCAATGTGTGGGAATGGGTTAATACAATTAATTTTATGAACAACTCCTACTCAACAGGAATAAGCAGGTGGTGTAGACTAAGATCAGACTGCACGTATGTGCAGGCTGATATTTTGTCTATGCCTCCTGTCAAAACAGGAATATTCCGGGTTCAGCATGACAATGGTTAAGTTTTTCCTGTATCTTGATCAATCTACCTGACAGTATAATTACTCTCGACATGCGACTTTTGATTCAACATTGCCGGGTCTGATTATAAATAAGTGTCGATCAAAATCGGAAGTGATTTTTGAAATCCAAAATTTCAGATTTAGGACTGTGTTGGTTGATTTGACTGGATTGGATCACTTCCTCAACTCACTTCCTCAAGAACTAGTTTAAAAACTTTAAAAACCGTAGTTGAGCGATTTGATTTAAATCAAATGAGGTATTCTCAATATAAGTCGAACTATCCATATCTCGAGGTAATCTAAAGGCAAGGCCGGTTTTAATTCCACATAAAGAGAAAGGGTACGCCTCGAAATTCAGGGACCTAGCTCAGTAGACGAGCTACTGCTTGCGAAATCCAGGAAATTAAATTCGTCGTGGTATAACTGAAATTTTGTTTGCCCTTTCCAGACGGCAAAAATTTATACTGGTCCAAATGGGAAGAAGTTTAAGACGACAATTTATAGTTGATTAACTTATCAAATCTTTGTCTTTCGATGTAGAAAACATTGTGGATAATTAACAAATTACTTGTAACAAGTAATTTCTTTATTTTCAAAATCATATTTCAGTGCTTTTCCTTTTTCTAGAAGGGCTTCAAAAAGCTGGATTGTGACGGATTGGGTTAAAAACTCCGATTTTAAACAAACAAGCATGATAATTTATTTTCAAAGGAAACTAAAACTATCCTTTGAGACCGCGCGGATTTCCCCGAATCGATACCGCAGACAGAAATGAGTGGGCGGTCTAATAAGCGGTATTGATTTTGTCCTCGCCTCTTCATAGCGACCAGACGACAGCAGATAGCAGCCGACAAATGAATGAAATTCCATATCCGGCATCGTTGCTTGGTGAATGAGAGTCCACGGGAAAATGGGTCGATTTCTACATCAAGTCGTCTGCGGAGGGCCAAAATGTCGTAATTGCAGCTTTACAATTTGGTCGCCCACTGACATAAATGTGTTGTGTTTTTCCTTGGATTCATAGGAAGCTTTTCGAGATCGAAAGTATAGGATGATTCAATTCATTAACGACAAAATGAATGCAGGTCCAGACTAAAGTGCATTTTAATTGGAAAAATATTCTTAAAGTGAACCTTGAAGTAGAAAGCATTGAGAGATTTGTCCAAATTCGAAGAAGATGCACTACAGAATATTGAAAAAAATCCCGCGGCCACAGCACAGTTGGTAGCTAGTCGGACTCCTAAACTTGGGTCCCCAGGTTCGATCCCCGGTCGCGGCAAATATCCTTTCCTACATTTGTCTTCCATCAATGGGCGGATAATCGTAAAGCTAAGTTGGGTGAGTTTCTAAAGGCTCGGAAAGGATTTATTTGTAGTACTCGTGTGAGAAAAACCAGAAAACCATGGTAAGGTACTCAAGTCGCCCCGATATGACTATAATGGGGTGGAAAGAGACGTTATACCCAATTTAATCAACCTATATTGAACGGTGTAGATTCAAGAATAAGTGTCTAATATGCTACAAAAAAGTTGTGTGAAAAAGGAAAGAGTGCTTTATTATGAAACTATCCCATTTTGCGTTTCCGCCTCGTTCCGGTGGTTTCTCGGCTACGGTATTGGTTTTAACCTGTTTACACATTCTTACAAATTAGATTAATCCCTCGCGACTCTGCTTCCAATAAAATACATGTGCACCAGTGCTGCTGCAAAATATGTGAAGCCCAATGAAAGAACTTAAGTCGATAGCAGCTCAAGGGGATCGAACGCAAGACCTCTTGCTCGCGAAGCTTACGATCTACCTCTCCATCGAGGACACCATGTTTCTCAAGTGCGCTATCATGCTTAACTGTTAGGTATTGACCAATCGCCGCTGTCAATCAATGAATAAACATCGACCAATCAAATAATTCATTCAGCCCGTCAGTTGCTTTTCAACTCGAAGATAATGGGCAACGTATCAAATTAAAAGGCACAGAAGGTCTTGAATATCACCATTTTAAACCCTAGTACCACACAAGATCTGTTAAAGAGACACAAATCGTCATCTATCTTTGAAGTGTTGGGTCTCTTTTAGTTGTTTGAAATTTAAATATATGATTTTACTGTATGGAATCATATCTTTGGATTTTTTAGCAGATGCTTAATATGCTGTTTCCAGAAGCTTGTCAGTAAGGTGCTTTGAGGTAAATAATAGAAGCTTGGCTTTAAGCTGCTAGGAGGTAAAACTAAACCTCAGCTTTGGTTTAAGTGTTTATTCTTCCATTTTTCAAGAAAATGCCTTAAGCTTTTATAAAAATTTTACAAAATGTCGAGGTGACTCTGTCGTCAAAGTCTGACAATGCTCAAAATTAATCGTATTTTTTGGCCACATAAATTTCTGTAAAAGTTCCATAATTTGGAGTTGTGTCAAAATCGATTAAATCTGAGTTTAAAAACAGAAACCGAACAATTTCTAAGCAAGGTATATAATCCATTTGTCCACCTTTTTGTGTTTTCCAACAGAATCTTGTTATTTTATAGCAATCATCCTCATGATAATACACAAACAGCTTTCATAAGAATTGAATGAAAACGTTGAATTTATCCCATACACAAAGATGACTAAAAATCCCTTTAAGAGCCTCTTTCTTTATTTTTACATTAATATTTTTTTCTCTCAATTTCAGAAGGGATCATATATCTAGCCTTACAAAAACCGTCAACAGTTTCTTGAGAAATGAATGAAAATTGTAAAGAACAATAAAAAGAATATTATTAACCACATTTCCCCTGGGTCAATAATAAGGCTTATATCTTACACATTAAGGGAAGTAACCAATAAGAAAAAAAAGCCTTCATTTTTACCTCTATCTGACTCTCTTGCTTTCATGCTCTATTTTTAGAGATTCATGAAGGAATACTTTACAAAGTGTATGAACATAGAAAAATATGCAATTACAGTTTACTAAACTAACCTAAATGGTTAATTCTGAGTTAAAACAGTATTCCTCGGATATTGGGTGTTAATCGGTCCATCCATGTTTATATACACGAAATCCCAGAATTCTCCAAAACTCACTATCAGCTCAACCCATTAACATACATCACTCTAACAAGACGACCGCGAAAAATCTGCCATTCAAGAATGGCGATCTAAGAATGAAACCGTTGATTGACGACTTAAACGAAAAGACGTTTAATTCGTCAACCAAACAACAAATGTTTGAGCTGAAAGTTCACTTCCGTTCTGGTTTTTACCAGTCAATTGTGTGTGTGTGTGGTGTTTTTTTTTTTTTTTTTTCTTTCTTTTTTTTTGTTTTTGTTTTTTTTAGGTTTTTTTTTTTTGTTGTTGTTGTTAATGTTGTTGGTGTTGTTTTTTGTGGTTTTTTTTATATTAATTTAATGAAATAGAAACCCGCCAATTCTGAAGAATCTTTTCAAAAAACCCTTGCCATAGTCACGGGATGCGAAAGCTAAATACGTGGTAGGATCAAAGCCCTATATTTCACGAAACAGGAGATAACATTGCACCGTGTTGGTTACAGAAGTACGTTTTGTAAATATTTAATTCTGTATAGAAATATTTCAACTATGATCGAGCGTTATTTAATGAGGCGCTATTAATAATAACGTAATTTAAATTGAATTACGAAATGTACACATGAATGCCTCCATATCGTTAACCCATTACCAGACGACAAAATTTTAGACTGTTCCTAATTCAAAGAAATTGCAGACGATAATTTTTTGTTGAGGAAATTTCCAAAATCTATCTTTTGGGATAATAAAAAAAAGCATTGCGGATAAGGAAGAAATCACCTTTAAACAAGCAATGCCTTCCTTTCCGACAATGTTTCCCCAAGTTTTCTGGGGGCGTGAAAAAACCGTTATTGTGTGGGAATGGGTTAATGTTTAATGAAATATTTCTTATGATAGTTAAATTATATATAAACTTTCTATGAACAAAAGAATCATTTTGAATTTTGCGAAATGTCACACTAAGAAGATTTCTCTGGCGGAGGGAGGGTCTGAATAATCAAAATACTGACGAGGAAATAAATTTTCATACAAGATGATCCCTTAATCATTAGAACTTTCGACGTCATTTTTAAAATAACCGAAACTTATATCAAAAAGAAAAAAAATATTTAGGGGGGGGGGGTCGGCCTGTTGTGAACTGATGTTCTGGCTCCTTTAGAGTTTTCATTGGTTTATCGAACTCGTCAAGTACCATATGGTTGCTTTAATACTATAATGTTTTCACTGGATTATCTAACTCTTCAAATACTATATTGCTACTTTAACCCTTTCCTGGTTAATCCCTGGATTTTACGTCCCTGAGTTTTTATACTTAAGAAATTATTGTGTTTTCCTGGAGGTACGAACTGAAAAACCTAATCACACTGTATGAATACGCGAAGCGGATTCATACAATATAATATACAATAATACAATACAATTTATTGACAAAAACTTTACAAGTTTATAGTCATGTACAAAATATGAATAGATAATAATAAATGACAATTTAATTACGTGTTATTCTATTTGCATTTAAGTTTGAATTTTTTTTGAGCATCTCATTATTTGTTCTTAGATATCAAAATCTATCATATACATAAGTGTGATTAGGTTTTTCGGTTACTACCTCCAGGAAAACACAAACAATATTCTCTTCATTTCTTCCCGACGGCGGCACTCATCCTTTCCGACTAGTTGTCTCCCACCAATGGGTTGATAATCGTAGACCTATGTGGGATAGCAGCTGGAGGCTAGGAGAGGATGTGATGGCGGTACTGGTGTGAGAAATACCAGGAATTCATTGTTAGGTGCTCCAGCCGCCGCGATATAACTGAAAGATTGTTGAAAGCGGCGTAAAACCCCATTCAAACAAACAAATCTTCATTTCTTATAATTTAATGTTGCTATTTTTTTGTATGGAACTATTTTGTGCCGAAGCATACAAAATGGCTGCGTGGTCAGAATTTTGTTCGTGGAGATATGAATAATTTTTTTCGACCAAACATATATGAAACTAAAAATTAGATTATTGTTTCATAAGAGTAATAGGTAACAACCTACAGATATTACCATTTATTTCCATGCAATTAGCATAGGACCTACGCAGAAATACATCTTAAATCCCAACTCGAAGTCTGAGTAAATTCTCAACTGAGAACGCAAAAGTTTTGTAATCTCGGGCAATGTGTGCAAAGTGAATGATGTGTGAAGATTTTTTATACTGGATGATGATTTTCTGGTATCTAACCAGTTCCTGTTCAAACCCAGGTTTGTTTGCAAAACCTTTGAATTTGGACGGGTCTGAAATTTTGCAGAACAGGAAAGGTTTAAGAGTAGTAAATTGACAAACTGAAATTAGGACACTATGACGTCATGATAAATCAGGGCGAATTCGACTTGTACTTATGCACCTACCATTTACCTAATGTCTCAGACTAATAGCTAACGAAATGACCTAATTTAACCCCGAATCCCTACCAAAGTCGTTAGATTTATACATATCGTCGACCTCAAAAAATGATCCAGGCGTGTTGTAAAACGACAAAGCCATGTTGTTCTCAATGACAGTTGATATAAGTTTAAAACGCAAGTATTAATCTCTTGCACTTCGGTTTATCCCCGCTATCTGAAGTGGGCTCAGTAAATGGTCCGCTATTTCGTAATAATTTCGTCACTTTACGTCATATACCGTTACTAATTTCAATTTAAAACTGGCGCCTCAATATGAGAGGTTTCTCATCTACCAATTCAAACGGTTTATAACAAAAATAGTTCGATTATTCTAAGGTAAATGACTAAGTGTAAATGCACATACGATGTATCTTGAATCATTTTTCATGCACTAAACTCTATTTTTTCTCTCGAAACAGCTTAAAACTGATTTAGGACAAGAATCTATTCATTTAGCCCATCGAAGAGATGTCTGGTGAGAAAAAGGAAAGACAACTCTGTTTGTAGTATGAGTCAATGTACGATCGAACTTGTGAAAGTGATTTAACATCTACTATAGTAGACAAAATAGTCCGAGGGCCGGAGTAAAATAAAAATTTAACAATTAAAAGTATGTTACCTCCATTACTTACACTTATCTAATTTTGAGATCGATGGCCAAATGCTTACAGCTCGTGTAATCTGATATATAGACACATACAACATTTCCTCATGTGAATGTTACTTGAAAATACGAATAGACAATCTGCCTACGTCCGAGAACTGAACAAGAGTGTAGCCCTTATCATAGCCCAGTGTTGCTTCAGCAAATAGTCTTCTTGTTCTTGCTTAAATCTTTTCTCTCTGTTGAATGGCTTTTAAATATTGTTTTAACGATTTGTTTATCGTTTGATAAAATGTATATTTCCTAAACATATGTTCACAATTGACATTTATACCTCACAAACTCGTTGCTCATTGAATTATTTTTGGGTTAAATTTGACAAACGGCACACAATATATCGGCGTTGTCGTTCTAAAACCTCGTAGCTGAAACTTGATTCAAGCTTTACTTACGAGGTTTTAGAACAATAACTTTGATATCATATTAGAAAGCTACCCCTAATTTTGTCATTGAAAACTCGTACAAACAACAATGCTCAAGCGACCACCTCTATAAAGCGACCACTTTCATTAAGCGACCAACATCAAATTGTCTTTTCCAAAAACAAAAGGTCATCAAAAATTAGACGTTTTGCTAATAAAATTATCTTAATCCTTACTAAATCATTTATTGATGGATTACATTGGAATCGCCTCACTGAGTCGATTCTAATAATTTAAATCAACATAGGAATAGGTTAGAATCCTGTAATAATTTGTGTATGCAGTCGAATCGGTCAATCATATATGTCACAAAAAAGTGCACTAAGCGATCACTTTTTAAGCGGCCATATTTTGGTCGTCCCTTGGGTGGTCGCTTTATACAAGTTTACCTGTATGAATAAACCCCTTTAATAATCCGCCAAACCCTGTATTTTCGTTAACCCGTTACCAGACGGCTTAATTTTAGTCTGGCAAAAATTATAGGAAGTTCCAGGCGGCAATTTAAAGTTTATTAAATTTTGGCTTCATTCAACTTTCTGGGTAGAAAACATTGTGGAAAATAAAGAAATTGCTTGTAACAAGCAATTTCTTCATTTAACACAATGTTTTCCAAAGTTTGTTTTCCTTAGGGGCGTCTAAAAGCGTCACTGAGTTGGAATGGGTAAAACACATGCATTGTAAGTATATCCTGTATATCGTCGCTAATCATAAAAAAAAACATCGTGACAACAAATTATTCAAGCTGAGATTACGATGTCTTGTAAGCCACCTGACAGAACCCTGTTTCTATGATCTAGGTCATAAGAACACTGCAAAGAATTTAAATGGATATTAATCTGTATGTGCTTGCATAAATAAAAGGCAATAAAACAGTGTTTATGGAGCATTCTCCCTTAAGGCAGAAAAAAGACTCGTAAAACAAAAAGGCGTGCCAACGAAGCAAAATGCATGATTCCTTCCTCCATCTACTTCATGACTAAGATACGTTGTAGCATGGTGAATGCTGATTTGTTTGTTTTTCATCTTACTTTTTGTTTTCAACGATTCTGATATTGTGCTCTATTAAGGCCTCTGCAAGTGACCGATCGCTGACCCACTTACTTCTTTGGCCACGCCCACTGACTCCGATAGGAAGTCTTGTGTTGAATTTAAACGGCGTTATTTTGCATGGTCAGCATCATGTAACAAAAAAGTAGAATGGTTGATTGGCGACCTAAACGTCGTAACGTAACTACAGCTTGAATAAGCTGTAGTTACGACGTTTAAGTCCCCAAACAAATAAAAATGTTTCACAGAAATGGCGGCCAATGTTGGAGTTCAAATCTCAATTCCGGGCTGAATGAATGAATGATTTGATTGGTCGATATACTTTGTATTCCTTGATTGACAGCCGTGAGTGATCAATTCCCGCGATACTTCTCGAGCAGGTTAATCAGTAAAAGTTCATGAAAGTGCATGCATAGTATTTCTCTTGACACGACACTGTAACATCAAAGTTTGTAGTGGCCCTCGAGTATCTGTACCGTTTTTTAGACTTGAATTTACTCTACAGAAAATGAATTGGGATGTCTTATGTTTGTTGGTGTGTGTGTGGGTGTGGTTTGTTGTTGTTGTTGTTTTTACGGAATCTAATCCCGTGCCCAGAAGCCACGTTTATACTTGATAACTAGAAGCGTTTGAGCAGGCCTGGATGTACTGATTCAGCCAAATTTTTCAGGAATTCAATATAAATCTAAACAATCTTTGCCATATAATAAAAGCAATGCTGCTTATCGAAATTATATGTAGGAAACTGACAAAGAGTCATCTTTGGATCATTCTTGTGAAATAGGGTTGGAATCCATCAGCATGCATGCGTCTACAATGATTTTCAGTTTTCAATATACAACATACATGGAAATAAGCCCTGCACATTAATGCCATATTTTTCGTGCGATCAAATTGCTTTTTTAAATAATCTGATAAAGAGTCACTCATGGATCATACAAGAAAAAAAATGTTGAAATCCATCAGCTTGTTTCTGAGGAGAAGATTTTCAAAGCTTACTAAAGCCATGTTTTTCATCCGACCTAAACTCTTTAAAGGAATCTTATAATTTCCGTGAAATTTGGTTGAAATTCAACGAATGAAGAAGATTTCCAAAACTTTCACCATATATATATGGAAATTAGCCCCGCCCATCGAAGCCGAAATTGACCTTTGGTCATTATAACTTGCACATCTATACGAGGTATAGACAAAACTGACCTTTGATCACTCACTGTTAC